>JADBJO010003963.1:207500-219582 GCA_016801955.1 Conus betulinus | reverse complement strand
GAACAAAGTAGTACATAAGATAACACCACCACCAAGTTAATATCTGCTGCTACCACAGAACAACAATCTAGATCAATCTTAAATCATGGTATAGACTGCCCCCTCCCCCCCCCAAAAAAAAAACAACACAAAACCGTGGACCAAATGAATCACAAGATAAAACATGAGAGGGTTTACCTCTTAGGTCCTTCATTCAATCCTATTTGCGCTGAAGTGATGAGATAAGTGTTGCCCGTTCAGTTGTTCGTCTTCTTATTTTTTGTACGTGCCTTAAGACGACCTAAAGTCGAAAATGCATTGGATTTTGTCTTGTGATTCGTTGTCCACCACATTTTTTTTTTGGCGGTTCCCTACATTTATTTAAAATTGTTCAGAGTTTCCCGTCCATTCCGCCTGCCACTCGCCTCACTTTGGCAACGATTATTTTGAGCACCATCCAGATTATCATCTTGGATGGCACACTTCCTGCGCCTCCTTATTGAACTGAAGAAAACAACTTAACTAAGTGTCAATTTACAGAGATGAAAACTTGTCCAGTATATAGTATCACTTTCAACAGAACTCCTGTCTCACAGCCTTCAACCGCTTTGACTGGGGAGCTTTCTCAATCACCAAAGACCAAACCATATGCCTGGAACTATATACAATGATCAACAGCACTGTGGCTTCTCTCCAGCAACCCATGACACCCCATCTGAGCCATGGCATGAAGAGCCACCCATCAGCCAATTACACGTGGTTTCTACTTTGTCCCTGTGCAACATACTGGCCTCTCCCTTTCCTTTCCTATGATGAGTATCTCCAACGGGTACAGGAAACAGTGCCGCGGGTTAAGTGCCTAGACAGAGCTTCAGTCTAGTCTTTTTTTGTTGAGATTTCATGCGAACAACGCTAATTCCCTTCTTTAAAGTATTACTCTTCAGCTTCCTGCTAAACCACACTTTACACAGCTGACGTTGCTTCAAACACAGACCGCAGTCAGTCTGCCTGCAGTTGCACCCTCTGAGATATGTGACACCACGACGGGAACTGAGCTGTGGTGACACTGAACCAGCACAGGCTGCCAAAAGTAAGCGCCTTGTCCTGTTTCGCACTGTAGAGTCCTGTTCTGGCCGCTTTACACTCGTACAGCTAGCTACAGTACAAAGCCAATGCTCTAAACAGATACACAGGGAGGAAGACTATACCACCATGCTCACATGGAAAGAAAATGATAATCGAAGGACAAACACACACAGTTTTAAAACATCTTTATACTGCACTACAATTCTAATCATAGTGTGATCAAAACAAAAGAGGTAAACCCAGCAACACCAAAAAAAGCAAGCAAAACCATGCTGTTGAAGAAATGATGAAAGTAAACCCAACACAAATGTCAGGTATGATAGAGTGGTAGCAATCATATTAAAATGGAGTGTCCTATTAAGCCTCACCCACCATATCTTAGAAAATAAAATTCAGTGTGCATAGTTAATGGACCAGCACAATAGGTGTTTTTGAACTCTGCATTATCAATTTAAGACTTGTGGGTCTGAATCACTGAGTTTAGGGTCAAGACATGCAAACCTGCTAGTGCCTGAGCACCATTCAAGTTATAGCACAGAGGGCACACCACACTAAAGATCTCGTATCTATTTTGCCATATGGTGGGTTACCAAAACACAGGAACCCCCGAATTCATCAAGCCCTTGATGATGAGATGGGCATCCACAAACAATTCCAGATTGCCCAAGGAAATAACGTGATAGAACACTGCATTAACATTTCTGTCTTCCATCACCTCAGAGAGCATCCACATGGTAAACCCCACTCCACTTGGCCATGGGATGGTGAAAGTAATAACAAGTAGGTTCAGAGCTTCCTAAGAGTGTTTATAGTAAATCAGAACATACGAAAATCAATGAAACTTATCAGTGAACATACAATCTTTGAAAAACATCTAAATTTAAGAGATCCTTCCTTTCTACTCTTAGCAATGTGAACAGGACAATCTGATCATGATATTATTTGCAAAGAGTAATAGTATCAGAAAAATGATCATAACTGTTTTTCCTACTGAGCAAAAACTGTATTCATCTGCAAAATAACCAGCATATAAAACCAAAAACTATCCCCTTGGGGAAAAAAAAAAAAACCAAACACAAACTGCTGTTCATTACCAACTGAATTTGAGATAAATTAGATCATTGTTATCCATCAAAACTAATTAATCCAAACACTTTCACTAGCATGCATACAATATGAAAACGTATGTATGACCCTCGTTCATCAGTCAAAACTCCACAGTGTGTGTGTGTGGTGTGTGTGTGTGTGTGTGTGTGTGTGTGTATGATGCTTTCTTTCCAAACCTAAGTTAACCAAGTGGTCAAAAAACATGAAAAGAATTTATTTTTTTTCTTCACCATAAACCCTGTTTTGTTTTCATTCTGATCCAAGTATCGTTTTGTTGTTGGAAATTTTTCAAAATAATCTAACCTTTTAAATGGATGATATGCAAAACAAACAATTAAAACAATGTTATATTTCACTGGTTCGATTTAGCAAAAATCAACTTGTAAAGAGTGGACAAAAACGGTAATTACAGAGCATTGGAATTTTGGCTAAATAAAGAGATTTTAGAGTCAAAATGGAATAAACAACTTGATATTCCTTACACATAGGATCATAACTTTCCTAATCATCCATTTGAAACTTCCAATAACCCAGTTTGGGGGACTGTGAACATTGTGTGTATACATATGTGTGCCTGTGTGCGTGTATATGTGTGTGTGTGTGTGTGTGTGTGTGTGTGTGTGTGTGTGTGTGGTGTTGTGTGTGTGTGTGTGTGTTTGTGTGTAATGTGTATGTGCATGCATAATGGGCAAAGTGGGTTCACTTAAAGTCACCAAACTGCACAAGTGAGTTTTCTTTTTTACTATGTAGATCCCAACATTTTTCTAGAAACAGTTCTTCTCATGGATCCGGTCATATTCTTACTGTCTGTAATATTTTTCAAGTAATCTTGATCCTCTAAACAAGTATTTCTGAAATAGAAAATTGCAGTTTCACAATTACATGTACATGAAGAAAGAATACCTGCAACAGCTGATAAAAAAAAACAAACAAACAAGTCTTAAGTCCTCATACAGCATTCAAATTTCACTTAAATGAGGGCTGTAATCTTTACATTACATAGAGTTTGGCTTCTCTCCCTGAATGATTTCCTAGTTAAACAATCCACCTGAAAATCCAAGGAACCCACTTCTGGGGGCTTGAAAAAGAGTGGTGAGAGAGTTGTGTGGGTGTGTGTGCGAGAGAGAAAGAGAGTGTGTGTGTGTGTGTGTGAGAGAGACGAGAGAGAGCGAGAGAGATAGAGAGACGAGAGAGAGAGAGAGAGGGAGAGAGAGAGAGAGAGAGAGAGGAGAGAGAGTGTGAGAGAGAGAAAGATTGGGGGGGGTGGGATTGGGGGGGTGAGCTGAGTGTGTGAATGAGTTGAATTGAACCATCTGCACCCAACGTGGCAATACCACTACAGAAAGGCTCAGCATGTCTGCATTTCTGCCCCAATTGAAGGATGCCACCACAAAAACCGACTGTTCTTTATTGGTGCAAGGAGGAGGACACTTCTTTATGTCAAAACCCACAATCATTTTACTTTAGTTCATACAAAGTAGCGAGAGGACCGATTCAGAAATGAGGAATTTTTAAAGCATGTGAAGAGGGAGAGAGACAGAGAGAGAGAGAGAGAGAAAGAGAGAGAGAAAGAGAAAGAGAAAGAGAGCAGAGAGAGAAAATGCGAGTGGTGTGTGTGTGTGTGCATGTGATTGCCTGTGTGTGTGTGTGTGTGTGTGTGTGTGTGTGTGTGTGTGTGTGTCTGTATGTGTGCCCGCACATGTCTTAGTGCGCGAGCACCTGTTCAACAAACCCACCTGAAATTCAAGTAAAAAAAAAACAAAAAAAACCCCAAAACTATGGTGATCGAAGGGAGGAGGGACTGTGAGGGAAAAGAAAATGGGTGGTAGTTATAATAAAGTACCACTTCTGCATCCAATTTCCTGGGCCCATGTAACCATGATTTTCTACATTTTTGCTGCTGCTGCTGCTGACTTTTAATGGACAAAGATCTACTTTCCGCTTCATTTCATTTTGCTGACGCTGACCTTTACTCGACAAAGGTCTGCTTCAGCTTCCAACTGAAACTGCGACTCCCTGGAATAAATGTGTGTGAGCTTCATCATCTCTCATCACCCCCCCCCCCCCCCCCCCCCCCCCCCCCCTCCCATTCGACATCTGCCATTCCTGTTGATAAGCAGTGAAACTATACGATATGCTCAGCAGGACCGCCATTTTTTTTTTTTTTTTTTTACATTAATCTGAAGTTAAAACACACGTTTCTTTTCAAATATCAGAAAACAAATCAGCTGCACACACTGAAGTGATCAAAATATGATTACTAAACATGTGCTACAGAACAGTCTTTTATCCAGCTGCAAACAAGATGCAGCAAACAAGCCCCAGGTCAGCTTTGAGGTATAGGAAACCAAAAAGGTGAGCGAAAGTGGAGTGGAAATATTAACTGTCAAACAAAACAAAATTAACAAATAAAAAAAACAAACAACAACAACAACAACAAAAAGTATCTGAAACGTCAAGACCTGTCACGTGTAGAAGGAGCTGGAGAGGATGGGGGAAGGGGAGGCAGGAGGGAATGGAGATGGTGGCTAGGTGGCTATTGGGGTACAGGCTGTCATGATTCAAGAATTTTAACAACACTTACATTTACACACACACACATGCAAACTCCCACACTTCAAATGTAGCAAACTTGGCCTGCGATATCCTGAAGAAATTTGAAGCCAAGTATCCACAATACAGAACACATCTCACAAAACGCAGTGAGTCATTTACAAAAAAGAAGGGGGGCAAGTCAGCATGTTCAATCTGCTCCTCACAGTAGCTGTGATAGCATCAGTCAGAGATCATTTTCATGAATGAAACATTGATGTCATCAGTGCTGCACACAGGACATATACTTTGCCCCCATATAAAACAGCTTGCTTAAACTTTTCATAGTTTCCTATCAACAGCATTCTTTAACTTTAGGTCCAATTTCATTAAAAACAACCAAAACGGTAACAAAAAACAAAATAAAACAACCCCCCCCCCCCCACTTCCCCCCTCACACATATACACACACTCAAAACAACTAAATGCTAAAAACAGTCTGTGTGACCACAAATGCAAAATAGTTGTCCATTACCTCTACCTTAATGCACAGACCACTTCCAGTTTAATGTACACAATTATCAGTTAAACTTCTTACATATGTTCTCCCATACATAACTTAAAAAAAAATTCCAACAACAACAACAATACTACCACTGCTACTATAATGACAATGAGGATGAATACCTTTTCAAAGCATTTCTGTTCTAAAATTTTGTACAGTATGACAGAACAGCACCAAGCCATACATTATGGCAAGAAACAGAAAAGACAGCGGATTTTCTTAAAAGTATACGCTGCAGCACAGAGGTAAAAAAAAAAAAAAAAAAACCTCCGAAATGTTGTCAGTACTCGTCCACATCAAGACTGCCCCCCAAAGTCCGCCACCCAAAAAGCAATGTCAGAGTTAGTTCAAGCAAGCGACCAACACCCAGCTGTTAGATGAATACAGAAGCGAAAATGCTTTTGATACATGAGCAGCGGCAACACATGTCCTGCACATAATGTTAGTGTACACGCTCTCGTCAGCTGTGGTCTGTTATGTTAACAAAGGAGACCTACATCTGACGAGCCACTCAGATGTCCTAAAACAGAGATGGACACAGAAAATAATCACTAGCTTGCCAAGTGTAAGAAAAACTATGCTAGGATCACTTCAAATGGAATCCGGCCAAATGTCCATCAACACTGTGTCCCTTAAAGGATACATGCGTCAGGCTGGTCACTACATACAAGCCTGTGGGAGCGTTAAAAAACATGTCTCCTCTTCACACCACACAACTCACAAACTGTAGCGGAGAGGAAGAGCCGACAAACTCACCGTCTTTTTTCTACTCTTCGCGTGTTTCTCCTGCTCGATCTTTGCTTCATCAAACTCCACAACATCTGCTGAACACCACACATTTAAGGCACCTCTTTGTCATTCACACTCAGAGTAAGCACTTGTTTTCCCCCCTTTTCAATTCTCATCTTGTTGGATGGACATGGTGCTCATTAACACTGAGAGGGCCAGTTCATTTGACATACCATATGAGTTTGTAATTTAAAAAAAAATCTACGAACTCTTTTGTAACTCTGTAGAACAATTAGAAATATGAAAGTATGTTAAATCAGGTCACGTCTATATCACTATCAGGTGCCTTGTTTCCAAAAGCTAAGCATGAACAGAAATCAATAGAAAACTCTACCCACGTGGAAGAGAAGTTACCCCCCCTCCCCCACATATTCTGGTATATCATAACAGATTATGGCGATGTGTGTGATTGTGTGTGTGTACGTGAGCGTGTTTTGTGTGTGTGGAGTGTGGTTTTGGGTGGTGCGTGTGCGTGTGTGTGTGTGTGTGTGTTTGTGTGTGGTGTTGAGAGAGAGAGGAGAGGGAGTGAAAGTGAGAGTGGAGAGATGAGAGAGAGAGAGAGAGAGAGAGAGAGACGGGAGGAGAGAGAGAGGAGAGAGAGAGAGGGAGGAATGGTCAACAGGTCCGTGAACTCTACTTGCAGGAAGAAAGCATCGTACTGGGAGAAAGTGGGGGAGATAAACAAATTACGTCAGCCCCTTTGTCATCAAGGTTTTACTTTTATCATAGCGTCGCACGGGGCAAAAGATGGATGTGTGGTTTTCTGGCTGGGTGAACATGTTTATATATGTTCATGAATATTCAGAAATCGTGCTGTTTTTGTGTATTCGTGTAAACCCTCGAACAGAAAAATGCAGCAAATCTGTGCATAAAACGTGATTTTTCTGGAACGGTTCTGTCCTGTTTAAGACCAAGAACAGTAAACTATGAGGCATGAGTACTTACATAATTCGTCTTAAACATTAACTTCAAGCATTTTGATACCATATGCATATATCTAATAACACGCAAGTACGGACAGGATTCTTCTAGGTTTGAAAAAAGAAATCAACTAACCATCCAACCAACCAACCAAACCAACCACCACACACAATAGTACTAACGGGATTTTTCTATTAAAAAAAAAAAAAAAACAACAACCAACAAAACAAACCCCGTTCTTGTTCTATTTTTTTCTTATTAAGTGTGAGCTGTAAAATTCTGCCGTAATGAGAATAACACTTTCATGATAATTGCTGGGATTTTGTAAAGCAGATGTTTAAACCTCAACTTCGTAATTTTATGTATCTGCGCCATCACTTTTCCTAAGTTGGCACAGTCTGAGAGCGCTCTTTTCCATCCGTGGTTTCTCTCCATCTCTTAGTGCCTGCAACAAAAGCGTTTTTTCTGACCTGCACATTCAATGCTAACGGACTGGTAAGTCTGAAAGTTGGTCGACGAAGTACATTGCTCCTAGGACGATGCACGATACTTCCGATACTGAAAAATAACCATGTGCATGCAGGGAATACCCAGATGTGCTCAGTGCCACGTTGGGCAGGTGTGGACTTTTCCTTGCGATCAGTTACTCAAGAGAATTGTATGTTTTCACCGACTGAGCGTGACCGAATTCGGTTTGTCGATGATGTGTGACTGTGACTGCCGATGTTCTGTGTCATTAATTTGTTTTCCCAAAACTATATTGTTTTGTTTGGCAAAATCCTGTGTGATTATTTGCTTTGGCAAAGTCCTGTGTGATTTATTTGCTTTGGCAAAGTCCTGTGTGATTATTTGCTTTGCCAAGTCCTGTGTGATTTTATTTTGTGTTTTTGGCAAAGTCCTGTGTGATCATTTGGTTTGCCAAGTGTCCTGTTTGCAAATGATTTTGGTTTGGCAAAGTCCTGTGTGATTTCTTTGCTTTGGCAAAGTCCTGTGTGATTATTTTGTTTGGCAAAGTCCTGTGTGTTATTATTTGGTTTGGCAAGTCCTGTGTGATTTGCTTTCTTGCTTTGGCAAAGTCCTGTGTGATTATTTTGTTTGGGCAAAGTCCTGTGTGATTATTTGCTTTGGCAAAGTCCTGTGTGATTTTTTTGGTTTGCCAAAGTCCTGTGTGATTTCTTTGCTCTTTGGCAAAGTCCTGTGTGATCATTTTGGTTGGCAAAGTCCTGTGTGATTTATTTGGTTTGGCAAAGTCCTGTGTGATTTATTTGCTTTGGCAAAGTCCTGTGTGATTTCTTTGGTTTGGCAAAGTCCTGTGTGATTATTATTTGGTTTGCAAAGTCCTGTGTGATTTATTTGGTTTGGCAAAGTCCTGTGTGATTTATTTGCTTTGGCAAAGTCCTGTGTGATTATTTTGATTTTGCCAAGGTCCTGTGTGTTATTTGCTTTGGCAAAGTCCTGTGTGATTATTTGCTTTGGCAAAGTCCTGATTATTTTGATTTGGCAAAGTCCTGTGTGTATTATTTGCTTTGGCAAAGTCCTGTGTGATTCTTTTGCTTTGGCAAAGTCCTGTGTGATCATTTTGGTTTGCCAAAGTCCTGTGTGATTTCTTTGGTTTTGGCAAAGTCCTGTGTGATTTTCTTTGTGCTAACATTTAGGGATCAATTACACAAACGCCGCAAGATTAGTTTGAAATGGGGCACATACATTGTAATAATACCACCACAACAGCAAAACCAACAAAAACCACAACAACGTGAAAACTAAACCTATAGGAACGAGCTTGTCGATTAATTAACGGGGAAAGAAGAGGAGGGGTAGGGAAAAGAATAAAGAGGGAAGCCACGCCACACGCAACAAGCGCAGAAAATGTGTCTACCCTCAAAAACGTTTTCCTTTGTAGTTTCTGTCTTTATTTACTATCCGAGTCATGACCCAACCCAACCGTGGGTGGCCTTACAGCCTGCAATTCCGCTCGCATTTTCCTACTCCATTGACCCCCCCCCCCCCCCCCCCCCCCCTCCCCCCCCCCCCCCCCCCCCCCTTCATCCATAATGACGAGTCATCCGGGCAGGCGCAGACCTCAACACTAGTGATATCCACATTCATAGATTTCAAAACTGTGGCAGTTCACTGGTAAAAATGTATCAGTCCTCTAGAGACCCCAGAACCATTGGATGGACACGTATCATTGGATGTCATCATCATCATCATCATCATCATCATCATCAGTGGCTGGTGGGTGTTCATGGCTCGGCAAGGTGGCCAACAGCAGGTGCTGGGTGCTGAGTAAGATACTGATTTTCATCGATCGTTATGTGGTGATAGGGATGTGGTAGACGGTGGGCATGAAGTGATTGCATGTCATCAACATGCCGTGGGTACATGGAAGGGGATGTGTAGTATGTCGCAGCAGATGGGAGTCTTATGCCGTGCCTCCCTGACGCACATTCAACACATCCCCCCCCCCCCCCCCCGCCATTGCATTATCTCTATGTTCACGTCGATAACATCTTAGGGCTATCTTCTAGCTAGTGGCGTGGACAGATCTCCAGACATGCTATCTCTACTTTTTTGTCGACCCACGCCTTCTCTCCCCTCCTTCAAGAGTACAACCCCAAAGCAGACGCTGCTTTACCGACGGATAACATGGAAAGCCGAACAAAGGCAGAAATCTTATGCGGTATGGTTCGTTTGAAGTTGCCTAAAAGGTCATCTCATAGTGTACCCAAAGGCCACTTCACCGTATGCTACTATGTGCTGATAATAAGACTGATGGTAACAACAACGGCAACAACTACAACGATACTCCACCACCACCATGCTGCTGATGCTGCTACAATCACTACTGATAATAATAGTAATAATAATAATAACAATAACAGTTATAAGTATATTAAAGGATATGTCATCACCCTTCCGAAAACAAAAACAATTACAATAGCAAAAGCAAATATGAATGCGGAGCTCTCTCTCTCTCTCTCTCTCTCTCTCTCTCTCTCTCTCTCTTCTCTCTCTCTAGCCTTGTACTTACACAAAAATTACACAATTTTTTTAAATCTCCGGAGCATAGCGTGTTTGTTTGATGATATACTGTTTTCATTTTTGTTCAGTATGTGTATATCAACATTTTTGTTCATGTTTAATCACCTCCTTCATAAGGGGCCCTGGCCTATAATGACTAAGTCAC
This sequence comes from Conus betulinus, assembly GCA_016801955.1. Taxonomy (NCBI): domain Eukaryota; kingdom Metazoa; phylum Mollusca; class Gastropoda; order Neogastropoda; family Conidae; genus Conus; species Conus betulinus. The sequence goes on along the minus strand of JADBJO010003963.1, from coordinate 209,416 downwards.
CCATATCCGTATCTGTATCCGTCTCTCTCTCTCTTCTCTCTCTAGCCTTGTACTTACACAAAAATTACACAAAATTTTTAATCTCCGGAGCATAGCGGTGTTTGTTGATGATATACTGTTTTCCATTTTGTTCAGTATGTGTATATCAACATTTTTGTTCATGTTTAATCCACCTCCTTCATAAGGGGCCATGGCCTATAATGACTAAGTCACCCATATCCGTATCTGTATCCGTCTCTCACACTCTCTCTCTCTCTCTCTCTCTCTACACACACACACACACACACACACACACACACACAAACACATACATACACACACACATACTCTCTTTCTCTCTCTCTCTCTCTCTCTCTCCACTTCACACACACACACACACACACACACACACACACAACAAACACATACATATACACACAACACTGTCTGTCTATCTGTCTGTCTCTCTCTCTCACATACATATAATACACTCTCTCTCTCTCTCTCTCTCTCTCTCTCTCTCTCTCTCTCTCTCCCATCCCTCCCTCCCCCCCCCTCTCTCTCTCTCTTTCTTTTCTCTCTATCTCTCTCTTTCTCCATCCCCTCCCAACGCACATCCCCTGGTCAAGCCCACCCACCCACCACCCCACCCACCCACGCACGCACAGCACGCACAACACACACACGCACACAACACACACACACACACACACACACACACACACACCACACCACACCACTAGCGCTACGAACAGACATATAAACAGAGAGAGCGAAAAGATTACTTGAAAGACATTTTCGTCAGGGTAGTTTTGAAGGACGAGAATGTGGAGAACTGTCGGAGATGAAGACAGGTAATGATTGCCAAGAAGGGGGCCGGAATAGCTCAGTGGTAGAGCGCCGGACTCGTAATCTTGGTGATCCTGGGGTTGCGGGTTTGAATCTCCGCCGGGCCGTTTCAGTACAGGGGGGATTTTTCCCTCGGAGTTAACATTAGTTCTGACTCCATTTCCCATACAGTCTTCGAATCAGGCAATAATAAACCGAGGTTCCGTGTGTGAACGCACGCATTACATCTTGCACACACGTCAAATCCCATCACCAACTTTCGGAAGAGAAGGCCAGTTTGGCCGTTGGTATGGATGACACGTTACACATAGCATGCACGTTCCCCGAAAATGGAGTATGGCTGCCTTAATGGCAGGATAAAAAAAAACGGTCATACACACAAAACTCCACTCCCTTTGTTGTGTAGGTGGAATTAATCCTTGCCTGTCTATACAGGGAGTGTCGGTAGGAGTATCAGCCTGCGTACGCAGAAAAATAAAACAATTTACCAAGTTTGTGCAGAGAAAGATGACAAGTTCTCCCCAGTGCCTCCTTCTACTCAGCTGTGCACTCTGGAAGATCCTGTCAACAGCTGAAGAACGAACACATCACTAGCGTTACACGTGCGTCTTGGTCGCCCCACTCGGGCTCAGCGATGGAGGAGTGGATATAGTTTTGACAAGAGCTCCCTGGATACTCATACAGCTATTTCTGACTTGTTCCCAGTCGTGAGGAAACATCCATGAATGTTCTCTCTCTGCAGTGCAGATTACGACAGAACAGACTGGTAGGAGGCCCTTGAGAAAGAGGAAAAAAAAAAAAAAAAAAAAAAAAAAGCTTTGGTCGCGTATTACGCGTAAAACCAAAAATACCACCGCAAAGTCGCTACAGACGCCATCCCGACGGGATCTCACGCCAGGAAATGGCGGTTGGTTTTTGTTTTGTTTTGTTTTTAATTAGAAACAATCAGGGGAGTACAGGGAGAGGAAAGTGAGGGGAAACCATGATACTAAGCACACCATATTNTCTGGCCGTGGCAGATTACGAACATACATCTCGCGCCAGGAAATGGCGGTTGGTTTTTGTTTTGTTTTGTTTTTAATTAGAAA
>JADBJO010003963.1:192500-202500 GCA_016801955.1 Conus betulinus | reverse complement strand
AACACACATTTCCACGGGCTAACCCTGGCAATATAGATTACAACGAAATGTCTGCAGTACATTAGAGCTGTTTTTATTTTCGCACTGCATTCAAATCCGTCGAGCGTAAGGGTAAAGGTAATGTTGCTTCTACCCAAGACGACCGCAGGGGGCCATATTAAGGCAGTCACCACGCTGAAGCCAACTCACAAGTCATATCATCATCATCAACAACAACAACAACAACAACAACACACAAAAAGCATTTACATATCTCTTAAAAATACACCTACTAAAAACGCATCTTGAGGAAACATATCTATACAGCTTTGTAAACTGATTTTTATTTAGATCGAGACACTTTGTGACAGCAGCTATATATGTCGCACCTCAAGCGGCCATGTTCTGAAAACATTATATCCTAACGTGAATTTACAATAATCATAATGTTGTTACATTGTCTTCATGCTCGTCTGCAATGACCTTCCGAACAATTACATGTTCCACATATATAAGAGTTTGTAAGTATGTATGTATGTATGTATGTATGAACCAGCCTTGAAACTCACAGATGTTCGACTTCCAAACTGTGCTTTAAATAGTATTAGATGTATAAAGCTGACTAAAGCGCTGACAGACAAAGAATTAGAGCTAGCCAGAGAGAGAAAGAAGGATGTGGGGACAGAGAGAGAAAGAAGGGGAATAGAAAGAGAGAGAGAGAGAGAGAGGGAGAGAGAGAGAGAGAGAGAGAGAGAGAGAGAGAGAGAGAGAGAGAGAGAGAGAGAGAGAGAGAGAGAGAGAGAGAGAGAGAGAGAGAGTGAAAGATAGCTTTTATCGATGCGCCTGCAATCTGGACGACTATGCATAGTTGTAATTTAAAGTAATTGACATGTATGTATGTATGTATGTATGTATGTGTTCGTATGCATGTATGTATGCATGTACGTACGTACGTATTTATCTGTGTACGGGTGTATGTGTTTATGTACGAATGTATGTAGATACGTACGTACGTACATGTATGTTTGTATGTATGTATGTATGTACGTACGGACGTACGTGTGTGTATGTATTTATGTATGTAAGGATGTATGCATGTATTATGTATATGTGGAGCAGTGGATAAAGTACCTGCTTCATCAGATCATAAACCGATTGGATTTTGTTTGATTTGCCTTGTATTAGTCGGCAGATTAATTCCAGCTTTGCGCGTACCTGGGGCTAGTGTGTTTTTCATATGTAATTCAGTTAATCTACAGCACAGATAAGTACTTTAACATCACGTACATTCGTGTGGTAAGTTCTGTACACTTCCGCCCTGCTCTGTGACTGGCAGATCCGCTCCTCACCAACGGCGAGTCGGGACCCCTGATCGTCGTGATGACCTCTTCATCGTCTGGCTACGTGACGATGACAGGAAACCAGAGTGACGATGATCCAAGTGCTTGATCAAATACATTTTCGTTCCACGCCAAAACACAGTCATGCTTAGCTTCAGACGGATTGGACAAATTAGGCCCCACTGTCTGGCTGTATCGTCATTTCGTGTTCTTTGATCAGTTCACGAACAGCTCTTGGGATATGCAACGCGAGGTGTGGAGGAGAACCAAACGGCAGGGGTCTGATTTGTCTTATGTCGACAACGCAGTGAATCTGAGTCTCAAAGTGTACACACCGACGTGCTTCAAGACACAATGCTTTCAAGTTTTCTTCACTTTTTTCCCTGAAAGCAAAGCACCCCAAAAAGCTGCCCAGTGGTTTGTGGAACTGTTCAGTGGATGGATATTCCAGTTTTTTGGTCATCACATGGAATGCAACTTGAAGACAGAGTGCGAGGATGGACGAGATGAAACTGGACACTGTCCCTTCAGCAGTCCTGACTGTCGGGGGAGATTAGCACTGTGTGGACGTTGCTACTCATTTGTCCGCAACATACCCGAGTTCAACGATTATGAGACGAGTGTCGACACACTGATCTCTAAGCGTTGTCAGTCGTTGGGGGGTACAGTAGGTTTACCTCTGTGCGTGTTTGACTGGTTGGCACGATTCTAAACATGACAGAGATGAGTAATGAGAAGCTGGGAAACAGCTGGCTGGGCATTTCGTCGAATGATATGGATTTGCATCCCATGTACAGGCACGCAGCTGTCCAGGGCAGAGACGTGCTTCATCATGCACTCCGCAGTGGGCGCAATCCTACAGAAAACGAGCACAGGGGTAAGCTATGGTGTTACTATCTTCAGTTTTACCACACACCACCGTGCACTACACGCCTTATTCCTGCCGGACAGCGTATCTCCGTTTCCATGACATCGACGGCACGGTCTGCACATTCACAACAAACAAGACTGCTGAACAGTCGGCTTCTGTAAAAGCAGTGTTGTTAAATAACACGCACTTCGTGTTGTCCAGGCGACAAGAGCCTATGACATTGTGCAATGGTGGTCATGTGACATACACGTTTCTCTCGTGTGGCTTACCTCAGTTTGCAGTGTGTGGACCAGTGCGCGCATCTTGCCATGCTCATAATCACTCATCACACAAAACTCCGTCACCCTCCGGAAACGAACACCCCATTTCCGTCCCCATGTTTAGGTGCAGTGATGACGTGACAACGCTGTCCTACACTCTGGTGTGCAACATGATACATGACTGTGAGGATGAAAGTGATGAGTCATTCTGCACACATCCTGCTTGTGTCGATTCATTCGCTTGTGGCAAGGGGCAATGTCTCCCGTACACTAAAGTCTGTGATCAGACTCCCCACTGCCAGGATCACCGGGATGAGCGCCGCTGTACTATGTACCAGTTAAGGATAATGGTCAATCCGTTTTTTTTCCTTCCCCTGCTCTGGTTACTTTCAATGGCGTCAGCCAGTTTCACGCCACCCCTATGTCTTCCAACGAGTCCTGCCCCGCCAGCCATTATCGTTGTCCCGGTGACCTCAATGACTGCCTGCCCGTCTACACACGATGCAATCAGCTATATGACTGCATTGACCGTCGGGACGAAGAGGGATGCAGTGACATGACGTGTTCAGGATTCTTCAGGTGCAGGGGGTATCCACCACCTGTCTTCACACTGACCACCTGTGTGATGGCTGGCCTCACTGCCCGATGCGTGATGATGAGATAGTGTGTGACGCAAGTTGTCCTGTGGGATGTCTGTGTCAAGGTCACAGCTTCCTTTGCCCCCAGCCTTTCTCCGCGGCACACTTCCCTTATATTCGATCTCTGGATGCCACCAGTTCTGGACTGACGCTTTCTGAGGTGAGCCAGCTCGTCTATCTCATCCATCTTGTTCTTGCTCAGTGTTCTTTAACTATCTTACCTGATATTAAATTGGAAAACCTTCAAATTCTTGAACTCAGTGAGAACAAGCTGAAGCAAGTGAACATGACCACTTTTCTTTCTTTGAACCATTTACGGGTATTGTCCCTTCCCCAGAACCCCGTCACCTCCCTTTACTCTGAGTCTTCGTCTCCTGTCCGGCACAACGACCTAAGGATGGTGGACCTGTCCTTCACTGCGCTGACAGTGTTGGATTCCGGGTCTTTCGGTCATTCCCTCGCACACAAAAAGCTGAATCTGTCGTTTACCGACATTCACACAATCAGTCCCAGTGGCTTTGAGTTCACACCCCATTTAACTGACCTCTACATGGATGGCAGCCCAGTTGCAAAGTTTCCGATCAACATGTTTAAAGATTTATCTATTTACAAGTTGTCTCGACAGAGAACTATAAACTTTGTTGCCGAAAAATCCTGCCAAATAGATTTGATGACATATCTTGTGATGCTCCCCAAAACGAATTGTCCTCATGTGGAGATTTAATAGAATCGCTGTTCTATCGCGCGTTTCTGTGGCTGGCTACTTGTCTATCGGTGAGCGGCAATATATTCTGTTTTTGCGCGCGTTTATTAATGAAGAACATGACCTCGGCAAATGCCTTCAGTGTGTTCGTCCTCAACCTTTCGCTGGCTGACTTCTTTATGGGTGTCTACATTGCTGTCATTGGAGTAGCTGATGAAAAGTTTCGCGGGGAATACCTCCACGTTGATGACGTATGGAAGGGCAGTGTAGCCTGCAGCATGGGGTTCCCTGGCTCTGCTGTCCAGTGAGGTGTCAGCTCTGATCATCTGGCTGATCACACTGGACCGTTTCCTAGTCCTTCACTTTCCCTTCAGCGCCCTGCGGTTTCGGAGGACATCAGCAGCCATGGCCTGTCTGTTCTCTTGGACAATTGGCTTGACTCTAGCCTCGGTTCCTTCGCTGCCGCTACTGTCAGACTGGGAGTTTTACAGTCAAACGGGTATCTGCATTCCGTTACCAGTGACGACACAAGACTTCAAAGGGAAAGGATACTCGTTCAGTCTACTGATTGTTTTTAACTTTGTCATCTTTTTGTTATCTCTGTTGGACAAGCACTGATCTACTGGTCGATACAGAAAAATGCCTTCAAGACCAACACGACCAAAGTCTCACGGGACATGACCATAGCACAGCGACTGATCACTGTGCAGTGACAGATTTCATGTGCTGGTTCCCCATTGGACTGTGTGGGATGTTGGCATTGGCCGGTATTCCCATCCCTGGTGAGGTGAACGTGGCACTGGCTGTGTTTTTATTGCCCCTGAACTCCGCTATCAATCCCTTCATGTATACCTTCAACACAATGGCACAAAAACGGAGGCGATCCAACGAAGCTAAACTTACGCAGTGGCTGGAATCTCATGTTGAGATCGATGATTTATTGCAGACTCCGGAGTGAACGGATCAATAATACTTGATGACTGCTGTGAATAATGCCTTGTGGGGAGGGGGGGGGGGGGGGGGGAGCGTGAGTGCGTGTGTGTGTGCATGTGTGTGTGTGTGTGCGTGCATGCATGCGTGTGTGTGTATTTCTTGTGTGTGTGTGTGTGTGTGTGTGTGTGTGTGCATGTGTGTGTGTGTGTGTGTGTGTGTGCTAGCGCGCTCGCGCGCGCGCGCGCGCGTGTGTGTGTGTGTGTGTGTGTGTGTGTGTGTGTGTGTGTGTGTGTGTGTGTGCGCGTGTGTGCGTGTGCGTGTGCGCGTGTATGTGAGTCTGTGTCTGTGCCTGTGTCTCTATGTCTGTCTGTGTGAGTCTCTGTGTACATGTATGTGCGTGAGTGCATGTGTATGTCTCTGTGCTGCACAGTGAAGAACATCACATTTGTCGTTGGTAAAATTGCACCAATGGCACTGTCAGGTTCTTCACATAATTGTAAGTCAAACCGTACACTGAAAGGTTAGTCACCATACCTATGATTTATAGGAACTTCGGAAAGTCCTAAAGGAACCTGTACTGACAGGTACAGCCAATAGTGAATGATCCTACCGTTTTCGCCTTCCATGTGAGGAACCTGCTTAGACAAACAGCACCCAAGACTTTTCGATTTGACAAGTATTATGAAAGAAGTTTACGTCATGCTGGTTACGGGTGTGACAGAAGAATCTACGTCAACATGTCATTAACCTGAATGCTTGGTATCTAGTTTTCCCCCCGTTATTTCATTGATTATGGAGCAGATTGATTAAATGAGGCAGAGAACAGTCGACAGCACACGATACACAAGTAGGGTAACTCTTGCTCCCATGGTGAATTGAACACACGACCACGACAGCGGATCGCCTGGAGACAAATGGTCACACAGAGCACACAGAACGAACGAGAAAAAAAAATCCCCTTTATCAACGGTGTCATGCTTTTCTGCCACTCTCCCATGATGCCTCACGTTTTTCGCATGACGTGAGACTTAGGGGCCTCAGCCTCAGTTTCAGTTTCATCAAGGAGCGGACTAGTCCGTATACGCTACACCACATCCGCTAAGTTTTGAGACCCCACTACGCATGAATTTAAGCTGATGGATAAAGGACTTAACGACTAAGATGAGAGAACTGAACAAGAGGTTCTCGTGGCTGCGACTTAGCAGATGTCTGACCTAGGCATTAGCCCAATGCGCTGGTCAGACCTTGAGAGCCTACCTAATATTGGTTATCCTCTTTTTTTCTTCTTTTTTTTGGTATGTGTGTGTAGTGAATGTACACATACATGTGCGTATGGATGCGTGGGCACGGGCCCATGTGTGTGCCTGTGCGCACGTGTGTGTGTGTGTGTGTGTGTGTGTGTGTGTGTGTGTGTGTATGTGTGTGTGTGTGTGTGTGTGTGTGTGTGTGTGTGTGTGTGTGTGTGTGTGCGCGCGCGCGCATGCGTGTGTGCCTCACTATGAACTATGGGGACTTTAATGGGACGAGTGAGTTCAGATACGTCAGCCCCAAAAAAGCACAATCGATCAGGAGCCAGAGACAATACCCATATGTGTATGGGCTTTTTGAATCTGCTGCAGAAAGCTAGAACCTTCCCTGCTGCCCAAAGATGTCACCTTTTTTATATTGGACGTTTCAGTGCAGAAGGGAGGAAACCTTTTTTTTTTTTATTTGCCCCTCTTCCTGCTGTCTCCCAAATTCGTAAAGTTGTAAGCTTTTGATTGAACTGTTTTCTCTGCATTTGTGCATGAATGCATGTAATGGTAAGGAACGAAAACTGTTGATCGAATGCTGAGGGATGCCAGACAATTACTGAGTGAACGACGAGAGAGAGAGAGAGAGAGAGAGAGAGAGAGAGAGAGAGAGAGAGAGAGAGAGAGAGAGAGAGACAGACAGACAGACACAGACAGAGAGAGAGAGAGAGAGAGAGAGAGACAGAGAGAGACTGAGAGAGAGATTTTAAAGCATTGAGGCAGTTACCCCCCCCCCCTCTCTCTCTCTCTCTCACACACACACACACACACACACAACACACACACACACACACACACACACACACACACACACACACACACACACACACACACACACACACACACACACACAGGAGAGACAGACAGACAGACAGACACAGAGAATGAGCATAAACGTGAACACATATCTACACACAAACACATACACGCAAACGCGCGCGCGCGCGCGTGCACACACACACACACACACACACACACACACACACACATACACACACACACACACACAGTGAGCACCAACGTGAACACACACACACACACACACACACACACACACACACACACACACACCACCACCACCACCACCACCACACCACCGCCGCCGCCGCCACACACACACATACACACAGAGACAGACACACAGACAGACAGACAGACAGACAGAGACAGAGAGCACCAACGTGAACACACACACACACACACACACACACACACACACACACACACACACACACGTGTGTGTGTGTGTGTGTGTGTGTGTGTGTGTGTGTGTGTGTGTGTGTGTGTGTGTGTGTGGTGCGTGAGTGTGTGTGTTTGTGTGCGTGTATGTGTGTGTGCGTGTGCGTGTGTGTGGTGTGTGCGTGTGCGTGTATGTGTATGTGTGCGTGCGCGCGTGCGCGCGTGTGTGTGCGTGTGCGTGTGTGTGTGTGTGTGTGTGTGTGTTTATGGAATTGGCATGGGAAGGATCTGGTAGAAAGATAGCTTCAATGGGATCATGTCGATGTGACCAAATGTCGTAATCAAGTATGGTTGTGACCACATGTTCTTGTGACCAAGTGTCGTTGTGACCAAATGTTGTTGTGACCAGGTATCGTTGTGACCACGTGTAGTTTTGACCACCTGTTGTTGTGACCACGTGTCGTTCTGACCACGTGTCGTTCTGACCGCGTGTCGTCGTGAGCAAGTGTCGTAACAACGTGTGGTTGTGACCACATGTTGTGACCACGTGTCGTTGTGACCAAGTGTGGTTGTGACCACGTGTCGTTGTGACCACATTTGTGACCACGTCTCGTTGTGACCAAGTGTCGTTTTGACCGGATCAAAAGGACAGGATCACAACGAAATTTGGTCACAACGACACGTGGTCACAACGACACGTGGTCACAACGAGACGTGGTCACAACGACACTTCATTTTGGGTCACATCGTCATTTGGGTCACAACGACATGTGGTCACATCGGCATGTAGCCCTTTAATGAGGTATGAAAGAGAGCAGAGAACATCGACGTGCCGCCTACTGTATTGATGAGGCACACCATTTAATTCGGGAACAGTGTGTGTGTGTGTGTGTGTGTGTGTGTGTGTGTGTGTGTGTGAATGTTTTGTGAGTGTGTGTGTGTGTGTGTGTGTGTGTGTGTGTGTGTGTGTGTGTGTGTGTGTGCGAGTGTGTGTGTGTGTGTGTGTGTGTGTGTGTGTGTGTGTGTGTGTGTGTGTGTGTGTGTGTGTGTGTGTGTGTGTGTGTGTGTGTGTGAGGTATTGGTAGAGTGCTCTTGGGGCCTCATTCATTGCTAATTCAGTATTCAATTGTAGAAAATGAAACACTTAATTTTTGTGTCTTGCCTGGTTTGAGACAACACATTTTTTTTCCATTACAAAAACAAACAGAAACAAACAAAAAAAAAGTAAAGAAAACGAATGGAAAGGAAAAACACGTAAAACAAAAAAGAAGAAATTGACACTTTACCTTAATAAATGAATGCCGTATTTCGTGGGTGTAATATTCCCGGGGCGGTGATAACAATCCAAGCACCGAAACTCCTTTTTTTTCTCTCTCCAATATTGGAATGCCTTAGAAACACATTCTTTTTCTGGCGTGATTTCCCGGGCGCTTACCTGTTGAATTAAACACCCACACTTAAAAAAAAAAAAAAAACAAACAACCAAAGTCCACACCCGTTCACGTAGACACACGGCCATTGAAAACTCACAGAAGGAAATGAAGCGTCCAGGCTGAACTGGCAATACAATCAGGGTTTCTGTGGGCAGCATGAGTCGCTTTTTTTTTTACGTAACGGGACCTGCCGTGTCAATGTCGTCATTAGCGGCCTAGTCCGACAGCTGTGTATTATCACAGGTCCACCAATGTCTCGTGCTTCTCGTGCTGTTATCACTGACGTCTGCGTTGAGGCATGGTTTAAGCAGTTGGACCGACTGCCGAAATTTAGAGACCATTTGAAGTGGGCCGATCACCCGCAACATGCATAGCCCCGTCTCTTTGTGTCCTCGTCTCTGTGTGCCCCTCGTCTCTGTATGCCCCTCGTCTCTGTGTGCCCTCCTTTCTTTGTGTCCTCGTCTCTGTGTGCCCCTGGTCTCTTTGTGCCCTCGTCTCTTTGTGTCTTCGTCTTTTTGTGTCCTCGTCTCTTTGTGCCCCTGTCTCGTTGTGCCCCCTGTCTCTTTGTGCCCCCGTCTCTTTGTGTCCTCGTCTCTTTGTGCCCCTGTCTCTTTGTGCCCCCGTCTCTTTGTGCCCCCCGTCTCTTTGTGTCCTCATCTCTTTGTGTCCTCGTCTCTTTGTGCCCCCGTCTCTTTGTGCCCCCGTCTCTTTTTGTGTCCTCGTCTCTTTGTGCCTTGTCTCTTTGTGTCCCTGTTTCTGTGTGCCCCTCGTCTTTGTGCACCCCTGGTCTGTTTTGCCTCTGTCTCTTTGTGTCCCCGTCTCTGTGTGCCCCTCGTCTTTGTGTGCCCTCGTCTCTTTGTGTTCTCGTCTCTTTGTGCCCTCATGTCATTGTGTCCCCGTCTCTCTGTGTGCCCCTCGTTTTTGTGTGCCCCTGGTCTCTTTGTGCCCCCGACCTCGTGTCTTTGTGTGTCCCTGGTCTCTTTGTGCCCTCGTCTCTTTGTGTCCTCTTCTCTTTGTGCACTTGTCTCTTTGTGCCCTCATCTCATTGTGTCCCCGTCTCTGTGTGCCCCTCGTTTTTTGTGTGCCCCTGGTCTCTTTGTGCCCTCGTCTCTTAATGCCTTCCTCTCTTTGTGCCCCCGTCTCTGTGTGCCCCCAGTCTCTGCGTGCCCCTGGTCTCTTTGTGTCCCTGGCTTTGTGTCTTTGTGTGCCCGTCTCTGTGTGCCCCTGGTCTCTTTGTGCCCCCGGCCTCGTGTATTTGTGCCCCCATCTCTGTGTGCTCCTGGTCTCTTTGTGTTGTCATCTGTCTGTGTGCCCCCGTCTTTTTGTGCCCTAGTCTCTATGTGCTTCAGTCTACATAACTGTGCCCCAGTCT
>JADBJO010003963.1:180000-185000 GCA_016801955.1 Conus betulinus | reverse complement strand
CTGTTGGTGATCACTAGAATAGCAGGAGACCGTTGCTGTTGCAGTGTCCTACTCCATGTTTGCCACTAACATCTTCCCGGGAGTCTGTAGGTGCCCATATGGTCGCTGGCCCATAAAGTCGCCGGCGACCATATGGGCAGGGACGTCGGTGCCCGTACGGTCGTCAGTTGCCCATAAGGTCGCCGGCGACCGTACGGGCACTGAGTGTAGATATTTTCTGCAGTGAAAATACAGACGTGGACGACTTAGTAAATATATGACCTGTAATATGAAGTGCTTCTCTCTCTCTCTCTCTCTCTCTCTCTCTCTTGTGTGAGTGTGTGTGTGTGTGGGGGGGGGGGGGGGGGGGAGGGGGAGAGGAGAGGGAGACTTAGTAAATATATGACCTGTAATATGATGGTGCTTCTGTGTGTGTGTGTGTGTGTGTGTGTGTGTGTGTGTGTGTGTGTGTGTGTGTGTGTGTGTGTGTGTGTGTGTGCGCGCGCGCGCGCGCGCGCGTTCGCATATGTTTCGTTTCATTGGTATACCTCAAGATGGATGACGACAAATAATTTATGATTGCTGCAGTCAGAATCGACGACTGTTTCTTTGGGACAAGTCAGATAGAAACCATTTCAATAGAGATATGATTGCTGCAGGATGGACGAACATTGCAAAAGAAGTCGGAGGAGGTGGTAAGTGTTCCGTTGATTTTATTTATTTATTTTATTATTCCACCAGAAAATTCTCTCTCTCTCTCTCTCTCTCTCTCTCTCTCTCTCTCTCTCTCTCTCTCTCTCTCTCTCCAAGCTATCTCTTGTTCTTCTTCCATTGTTATTAGCGCCGAGATTGTCTAACCTTTGCCCGTCTGTCATCGCGTCATTTACTCTCGTCGACCAAACTGCCTCTCGAAGAACGTACGGAACAGTATGAAAGCTTTTACACACGCGCGCGTGCGATTGTGGGTGGCTGGGGATGGGGCAAGGAAGATAGAGGGGAAGAGAGATGTAGTGGTGGCGGTTCGGTTTTCCCCCCCAGAACACATCAAGACCAATTTTTTCCCCAAGATTTTTATTTTGAAAACACGGGTTAATTCGCCGCTAACTTCAGGTGACAAGACTGGTAGAATAACAATTCGGGGATGTAGAAAACACACACACACACACACACACACACACACACACACACACACACACACACACACACACACACACACACACACACACACACACACACACAACGCATATTCAAATAAGTCATTTATTCAAGGAATTTGTTTTGAAAGCCACTCAATCAATAGTAGACCACCTATGCATTTCTTCTTATAGCTAAAGTGTCAATATGCTTCCCTCTGTCTCTGTCTGTCTATCTGTCTCCCACCACCCCTCTCTCTCTCCCTCACCCCCCCCCCCCTCCTCTCTCTCTCTCTCTGTTTTTCAAGATAGCCACGTGCTACTGTATATTATACAGGTTACACAGGGACCAATGGACCTTGGGACCAATGGCGTGACTGTTGCAGCACAAAGTGTCACAATGCGACACTTTGTGTTCTATTTCACTCTCCTCCCCAGCACAAAGTGTCGCACAGCACAGAATTTGACAGAAGTTTGACTTACGACAGCACAAAATGTCGCAATGGCGCTATGCTGTACATGTTTTGAGTGAGCAAGTGAGTGATGGCAGGTGAAGAGAGATACAGTGAAGGTAAGACAGACAGACAGACAGAACACACAGATCTCTGTGTGTGTGTGTGTGTGTGTGTGTGTGTGTGTGTGTGTGTGTGTGTGTGTGTGTGTGTGTGTGTGTGTGTGTGTGTGTGTGTGTGTGTGTGTGTGTGTGTGTGTGTGTGTGTGTGTGTAGATACAGAGATAAATACATTCCGAAACAAAAGAACAAGGACAACAAGCTGTTGCAGTAAAAGTTGAAATGCTCGGCTTTATTCGCCTTCATCAGCAACTGACCGCCACTCTGAGTGCCAACAGGTATGGTTGTGAGGGAAGAGACGTATATATATATATATATATATATATATATATATATATATATATGTGTGTGTGTGTGTGTGTGTGTGTGTGTGTGTGTGTGTGTGTGTGTGTGTTGACTTTACCGTCATCATGTTTTTTCTTTTAGTTACATCACTCTGTCGTATATTTCACAGAGAGAGAGAGAGAGAGAGAGAGAGAGAGAGAGTGCCGGGGGAGCAGATCTCTTTTCCTATCTCCGTTTGGTATTGCTTTGCATTCTTTACATGGGATATTTTTGTCTCTTGGTGGTGGATGTGGTACATTGAAAAGTGGTGGTACTGCACTGTAAGTCAGTCTACAGATTTTGCAGTGTGGCCCATGAACTGATTAGCTTCAAAATGCTCAGAACAAATACAGCGGTTTGCATTAAGGCACGCAGCTGATTCTTCCCGTCTATGGTTCTGAACCCATTTCTTGCGTCTGTAAAACACACAAAAAGAATGGTGAAACTCGGCCAGTGTCCTTCGCCCACTTGTAGTGAATTGGCACGCAGACAGCTATGATTTCTTTTAACTCTGCTTTGAGCATCTTCTTCTTGTAATTCTTTAACAAGAGAATGGCATGCACCAAACGTTTCCCACCTTGCGATTATGCATGGTCTCACCCACCATCTTCGACTTTTTTTTTTAATTCTTCAATTGCACGCAAGTGATCAAAATGATCGAAATAGTGCAAACTAAAATTTCTTCTTCAGAGCCCATGTTCAGAGAGTACTTCGCGCCGCGGCCTGTCCAGCAGCTGTGCAGACGCTTGCCGGCTGGACTGGAGGAAGCCAGCGGGGGATGTTGTTTAGATTTCCGTCAACAAACCGTCACTGCCGTGCCAAACAACCGCATTCTACTCGCTGGAGAGGGTTTTTTAGCGATAATGAACCAAAAAAATTGTATGTTTGGTGACATTTCCTGAACAGTACTTCCTACTACCACACTGCACATCTACAAACTACTGTTATCATCATAAAAAAGTTGACTGGTGATTAAAACAAGAAAAAAAAAAAACGAAAAAAAAAAACCCGGAAAAATGATCAGTCTGCATAACAACTGTTTACATCATCAATACTCTTTAGTAGTAGCCAACTACTACTACCATTATAACTGCAACATATTTTTTTTTCCTGCTTTTGATTGTTTCCGATTTTTTACATGCTGCTCTACCATTCATGTACAAAAGAAAGGGATAATAAATTGAAAAAGGGTATGTTTGGTAACATTTATTTATGTACTTATGTGTATGTGTGTGAAACTACTTTTTACCACCACAAACAAACCAACGTACAATCAAAACAATAAATGAAACACACACACACACACACACACACACACACACACACACACACACACACACACACACACACACACACACACACACACACACACACACACACACACACACACACACACGCAAGCGCGCGCGCGCGCGCGCGTTTACTAAGTATCAGAACTGATTGAAACAACAGCAATAATTTCTCATTTAATACTAAAAACCAACTACAAGTGCTGCTATTACGTTTTTTCCTTCAACTTGGTCTCCTTCTGCTGCTACTACTTCTACTACTTCGTTCTCAGCTTTCAGACCATTCCGTCGTTTTGACCTTCACTGTTTTTCAGTCGATGATGATCCCAAGACATACCTGCGGGAACAACGCAAAGTGTACGACCCTCTGGCCGAAATGCTCGAACTCAACCAGTGTGTGGGTCGTGCACATTATGTCCCTAGCACAATAAGGGGCTTTCCCAGCACAAACTGTCTCATGTTCCAAAGTGCGACACTTTATGCAAACCTTCTCAGCACAAAGTGTCGCACTGTTGCACAAAGTGTCGCATGCGACACTTTGTGCCGCAAGACACGACCCTTCTGTACTGTGATTCTCTTTGATTTTAGCAAGAGCAAGATGGACGACGAAAGAACGCGATTTGTGCCCTGTCTTCATGAAACGAGTGATGAAAAGGCTGCTGTTCTCAAACAGCTTGCTGAAGGTCATTTCTTGCACTAATAAGTCGTAACAAATCATAACAATCTTGTTATTGGTGACTTTATGGGCAGAAGGCATCAAAGTCCTTCTCGTATGGTCGCATGCGACTTTATGGGCCGGCGACCGTACGGGCACCGAAGTCCCTGCCCATATGGTCGCCGGCGACTTTATAGGCCGGCGACCATATTGGCACCAACAGAGTCGCCTTCAGAACCGACACGAGCATTGAAATCACCAAGTATTGCAAAAGTGTCTGCTTTCAGAGCAGCAGCAATGACACAGTGGAGGTCCTGGTAGAATTTGTCCTTCACGTCACCTGGGTTGGTCATGGTCGGCGCTTAGGCGCTGACAATTGTCAGGTGTTCTTTGCAAATGAAAGGGGGACTTTCATGGTCATCAGCCTGTAGTTCACCCCTTTTGGTCAAGCAAGCTTGCCAACAAGAGCTGTCTTCACTGAAAGCCGACACCAGCCTCTCGCTATTCTTCACATCTTGTTCCGCTCCAAAAAAGGTGTCGTCAGAGTCCATTTCACAAAGTTTGCCCTGTCTTGCAAGCCAGGTCTCACTCAAGGCTGCAATGTCGATGTCAAACCGGGTGACTGTTTTCCCAGTTAGAGCTGTTCTCCTCTGAGGCCTGTTTGCATCGTCTCTGACCAGGAGGGTGCGCACATTCCATGTGCCAAGGGTGAAAGGAACAACCCTCGTCTTTTTTCTTCTGTGAGTTTAGACTGCTGTAGTGGGGTCCCCTCCAGCTGTGGTAGGCTGGCTAGGCAAGGATGGAGCAGGCAATGCTTAGGGCACCTTGTCTGACCCCATTTTCATGCTACGGATATGAGCAGTGCTATCCTAAAAAGACTCAGGTGGCTGCCCAACTCCACCGCTGCTCCAGTTCAGTGGAGAATGACCCTATGGCCTGAGCTGCCTGTGTGCAGGTTTGCGGCTACGGCTGCCAGTGTACCCACACCTAGCCGCTTCGTCGCTTGCCCATCGCCACAGGACTTGGGGATGAAATGAATGGGGATGTAT
>JADBJO010003963.1:167500-172500 GCA_016801955.1 Conus betulinus | reverse complement strand
GCTTTTCCAAGTGCAGCCAGCGTCTTCGAGGGCTCTGTCTTGTGATCTTCGCTTATCAGCTACGGCAGGCTCCATCTCCACGATTCCTGCTTCGAACCAGTCCTCATTCTTCCTCACTCTCATCCCACAGGTGTCCGAGGTGGATTGGTAAGTAGCAATACGGTGTGGTTCCACCGTGATGAAGCGCTGTCTGCTGGGCAGTCCCCTAAGGCCTTGACATTGGCGCTGGCGAAGCGTTCACGAAGTCCGGGCACTGACGTCATGGCTGTGTTGATTCGAGGACGGTCCCGTCTGCTTGGAGCTTTTCACACTACGTCCTGTAAAAATGTGACACCAAGCCATACCAATGGATACTAAATCCAAGGGAAAGAAGACACTTGATCCTTCAGAAGACTACACTAACCCTAAAAAAAAAAACAGGACAAAGGTGGACATTAAACTCTATGAAAGAGCACTGAATTCTAGGAAAAACAGGATACCGCGTCGAACAGAAAGAGAATACTAACGCCTGTGAAATGAGGACACAAAGTTATATGTATAACAGAGGCTAATCCCTCAGAAACCTCCACAGAAGAACGCTAAACTAGATGATACTAAATCCTGTGACCGGAGAACACTGCTCACTATTGGACGGACGACACGCTATGAAAGACAGATATTTGATACCTGTGGAAGGATCCACATGTTGACTCGTGATTATCATGTCGGACTTTCTGTGGATGTATGGATACTCAGATCAGGAGGCACCAGGTGCGCACAAGGAAACATTTCGGAAGGGCCAAAAACACTCTTCAACAGCACTGCAGCCACACCCAGTTTATCTGAAAACACGCGTCCATGTTCCAGATCATTGAATCATATATCACGCTGCAAAACTTTGAGTCGATCTTTCATGCCCTCCCAGAAAAAACACTCTCCTCTGGTACCCTGCGTGATGTATCCTTCTTCCACAGACAGAACAACCCAGAGCATACATGCTGGTCACATGAAAGAAAGACTGTAGAAAGGACAATTCTAAAAGCTTGAGAAATAAGACAAACACACTTGTGAATGAAGGGGGCACTAGCCCTCGGAAAGAATACACAAAAAACCTGTAAAATGAAGAAAACACCCAACACTTTGAATAGAGGGGACACTAATTATGCAAACTAACTGACTGAATCCTGTGACTGCAAAAACACAGAATCCGGGGGGTGGGGGGTAGGGGGGGGGGTAGGGGTGGGGGGTTTAAACCATATAGAAAAGACACCCCCCT
Source organism: Conus betulinus (assembly GCA_016801955.1). Taxonomy (NCBI): domain Eukaryota; kingdom Metazoa; phylum Mollusca; class Gastropoda; order Neogastropoda; family Conidae; genus Conus; species Conus betulinus. Next base: position 171,245 of record JADBJO010003963.1, on the reverse strand, counting down.
CCAAAGAAGCAGGTGCTATGAACGCCGCTTTGGGCGATACGCCGGTGAAGCTTGTGATCCGCTGCATTCACCTGTCCTGGCCCACCCTCTCCCGCAGCCAATAAAGCAGCAGTTCTTGTTCTTGTTGACAGAAACGTGAGTATTTCCCTTTAACACCTGTATAAATAAATGCTATCCACACTCGCTCAATTGGGCAAAACTGTTCTGACATTAGTAAGTTTTACTTTTCTTGTTCTCTGGCCGTAAGACAATACTTTGGTTTTAAACAAGAAATATCATGTGAACAACATTAAAAGCATTTCACCAATTTCCATATCAGAACGTACATTTTCCATTTTAAAACACCATAAGAAACAGGGCCGCTATGAACAAAACGGACAAGAACAGAGCTGCATAAGATCATCTGTATCATCACAAACAAACACGTAAAATTATGAGACCTTTCGTGCCCTGCTCTTAGACTGACCTGAATACAAGTTCGCTGTCCATGTGCTGAGTTGGAGCTCAAGATGCAAGTGTCGGCAAGTGCCTGGGGAGTGTAGCATTATGACTGCCATGACACTCTCCAGGAGAGAATGCTCGTGCAGAATTGCTCCATCACAAAACTCTGTGTGTGTGTGTGTGTGTGTGTGTGTGTGTGTGTGTGTGTGTGTGTGTGTGTGTGTGTAAGAGAGAGAGAGAGAGAGAGAGAGAGAGAGAGAGAGAGAGGCACCACCTTCTTAACACTACTAAAACCTATTAAAATCAAGGCATTAAACAGTGGGAAAGAATAACGTTCTAAATCACATGACATGAATTGAACTTTATGTCCTACACAGAACAGTCACTTGGAAAAGAGAACTAAAATGTCTGAAAGAAGATTGCACTAGACCGTACTCAATCAGGACACTAACGCTACAAAACACAAAAAAGACTGCACGTGATGACAGAGGACTGTGCACACTGTGGGAGAAAAACATTAATACTATTAAGAGAGGACAATAAACTCTTTGAAAAAGAAACATTTACGCATAGGAAAGGAGCTCTATAAAAAGAAGACACTAAACACTACAAAGGATACTAAACGCTACGGAAAGAAGACAGTAAACGGTATGCAACAAACACACGATACCTTTGGAAGAACACAAACTGTTCGAGAAGAGAACACTAGATTCAACAACAACAAAAAACCCCGAAAGAAACAACCCCCCCCCCCCCAAAAAAAAAAAAAACAACAACAAAAAAACGCTAAACCATATGAACGCATGACAATAAATCGCAGAGAAGACAAAAACAACAACAACAACAACAACAACAACTAAGACGACACCAATCCGTGCACACGGCAAAGGACAATTTCTATGAAAAGAGGACACTTAACTGTATGAAAAGAGGACACTTAACTCTATGAAAGGACACAAAACACTCCTAAAGGAGATGCTAAACCACATGGAAGGACGACATTCAAGCCAGTGAAAGGAGAAAAAGTAAACCTGAAAGGCGACGCTAACCCTTGTTCAAATGACAGTAATTCCTGTGAGAAAGCTAAACTAGTGAACACACAATACACGCTCAAAGAAAAAAAACACCAACACTGTGTGAAAGAGGAGGTAAACGGAATCATGGAAAGAGGAAGAGAAACTGACCCGTATAAAAGGAGAATACGAAACTCTGTGGACGAGAGGGGGTAGGGGTGGGGGAGTAGGAGGGGGGGACACTAAAACCCCATAGCAGAACAACACGACACTCTATGGATGCGGGTGGGGGGGTATGGAAGACCTCGCAGATAATATGAAGAGGATGCGAAACTCTGGCAGAGAAACGAGATAGCGAACCAGCTAGAAAGAGAACAATTAACTCTGAAAGCGGGGTGAGGAAGACAGCGAACCTCGTGAACACATGACACGAAACCAAGAAAGGGGGGGGGGGGGGGGGGGGGTAAGGGAGTAGTGGGGGGGGATGAAGCAACGAAGACGTGTAGAAAGAGAACCTGAAACCCGGATATGACGGGGCGGGAGGAGAGACAACGAAACTCAAAGAAAGAATCTAGTTGCAAAGGGAGACGACCGCAGGCGGATTTGTAAACAAATCTTAAATAAACGTTAGCGAGCCGCCCAGAGAAACGTGGACAAATGAGTCACAAGACAAAACACAACGAACATTCAACGCCTTCTTCCTTGCGCTATACTCTGAAGCGATCAAAGCTAAGCGAATTTTCGTTATTTTGTTCGTTTGTGTCTTACCTGAAGAAGACCTAAGAGGTCGAAACGCGTTGTGTTTTGTCGTGCGACTCATTTGTCCACGTTTCTCTGGGCGGTTCGCTAACGTTTATTTAAGATTTGTTTCAAAGAAGGAAGACTCGAAATCCTCTGTGTGTGTGTGTGTGTGTGTGTGTGTGTGTGTGTATGTTGGAGGTGGGGGAGGGTGGAGGGAGAGATACCGAGCCTCGCAAAAGACGACGCGAAGCCCTGGGTTGGTGGGGAGGGGGGAGGGGGAAGGGGAAGGGGGGGCGGGGAGAGATAACCGAACCTATTGCAAAAATAACAGGGAATCCCGGGGCGGGGGGGGGGGGGGGGGGGGGGGGGGGAGGTCGTATGTTTGTGGGGATGGGTGTGTGGGAATGGGTGGGTAGGCACAACAAACAAACGTAGAAAAAGGAAAGGAAAACTCCGGGCGGCGGTGGAGCGGGGAGGAGGGGGGGGGGGGGGGGGGGGGGGGGGGGGGGGGGGGGGGAATCGGGGGGGGGGGGGGGACGGAAGGGGGGGGAAAAGGGGGGGAAACATCGAAAAATCTTTGCAGAAAGAGGACTCAAAAACCCGAGGTTGGATGGATGAGGGGACGAGGGGGTTGGGGGGGGGGGGGGGGGGGGGGGAGACAGACACCGAAACTTATACGCAACCCCCCCCACACGAAACCCAAACCAAACGGAAAAGAGAATATAAAACCCTGTGTGCTGGGGAGGAGAGAGACTCCAGTACTTTCAGTACCAAACGTGAAACCCCCGAGCAAGGGGGATGGGAGGGGTTGGGGGGGGGGGGGGGGGGGTGGCACACAAAGACTCATAGAATAGAAGACACGAAAACCCTGGTGATGTTGGGGAAAGAGATAAAAGACTGTAATGTTCGAAAGAGGACACTTTTTTTTCTTTGGGGGGAGGGGGAGAAATACTAAACCGTAAAGAAAGAGGTCACGAAACCCCGAGAGGCGGAAGGGGGTGGGGGTGGGGGGTGGGGGGTACCGAACTTTTATTGAAAGAGATCTTGAAACCCAAGAGATGCTGGGGATGGAGGGATGGGGGGGGGGGGGGGGGGGGGGATGGGGGTTCACACCGAATCGTATAAAAAAGAAGATACGAAACCCAGTGGATGGGACAGAGACATCAAATCCCCCTCCCGCGGGCGCACACACACACACACACACACACACACACCACACACACACCCACACAAAGGACAGAGAGAGAGCGAGAGGAGAGAGAGGAGAGAGGGGAGAGAGAGAGAGAGGGGGGGAGAGAGAGATGAGAGAGTGGCAGAGAGAGAGAGATATAGACAATAGTGGCAGTAATGATAAGACGACCGGAAGAAGGAAGACGACCGGAAGACGACCGGAAGAGAAGGAAGACGACCAGAAGAAGGAAGACAACCGGAAGAAGGAAGACGACCGGAAGAAGGAAGACGACCGGAAGAAGGAAGAAGGCGACGATGAGGTCGATAGAGGAGACGATCAGGAAGGCACTGGAAACGATGAGGAGGGAGACTAGAAAAAA
>JADBJO010003963.1:155000-160000 GCA_016801955.1 Conus betulinus | reverse complement strand
ACCATTACTACAACAACATTATAAGATGCATAAAAAACTGAAAAAAAGGCAAAGAGAGAGAGAGAGACAGAGAGAGAGACAGAGACAGAGACAGAGAGAGAGAGAGAGACAGAGAGAGATCTCAAATTGGAAAGGTAAAATCAGAATATTTTGGAAACACTGATACAGGCGAGCAGGTGCACAGCGTTGCTGCAGCGTGTTATTAACTAAACTACAGGCAAAACCCCGGAAGAAAGCAGATAACACTGCAACTAGGTGGTCCGCTGTCTTTATTAAGAATCGTTTTTCTGAGATTAGCTTAAATCAATACAGAAGGCTGCAAATTTCCCCTCTCCGGGAAACATTGAAATTTCAGCCGCTCTGCGTGTGTTTTGTCAGCGACAGTTTAAGAGTGTGGATCCATTTTTCATGTTATTGCTTGCTGTTCACGAAATTGTTCCAGAGTTTAAACAACAACAACAACAACAACGAGAAAACTACAGGCTCATACAATTTATATTCATATACACTTAAAATTTAACTAGCTTACAAAGACTCCTTTCCTGTCTACTGACTGAAGAAAACGTTATTCCATCTCCTCTAAACCGAAAGTGATTCCACTATCCGAATTAACAACATGCACAGATTTAAATAGTTCTGAACTAAAATCCTGTCTGCTCTAAAATAAGCCGCGGTTAATTCACGTCCGAAATGTCCAAATCCCACATAATCAAATAGTTCTAAACCAACATCTTTCTTACGGATTGTATCCAAACATATCGCAAGGGATGCTCGCAATTACGAAACTAAAGGGAATTTCACAACATTTTCCATCTAGCGCAGTCTGGTTTTTGCGCTGTTACCACTCTTGCTATATAGGTCTAATTCTCCCACTCGGCCGTCACTACTTTTGCTACAAGGCAAAGCCCTAACTCGGTCGTTCCAACTCCTGCCATAGGCCAAACATCCTAACACGGCCGTTACTACTCTTGCTATAGACCTAACGCCCTAACTCTGTCGTTACTACTGCTCTTGCTATAGACCTAACGACCTAAGTCTGTAGTTACTACTCTTGCTATAGACCTAACGACCTAAGTCTGTAGTTACTATTTTTGCTATAGACCTAACGCCCTAACTCTGTCGTTACTACTCTTGCTGTAGACCTAACGCCCTAACTCTGTCGTTACTGCTCTTACTATAGACCTAACGCCCTAACTCTGTCGTTACTACTCTTACTATAGACCTAAAGCCCTAACTCGATCGTTTACTGTCCTTGCTATAGACCAGACTCCCTAACTCTGTCGTTACTACTCTTCTATAGCCCACGCTCCCTAACTCTGTCGTTACTGTCCTTGCTATAGACCTAACGCCCTGACCCTGTCATTACTACTCTTGCTATAGACCTAACGCCCTAACTCAGCCGTCACTACCTTTGCTATAGGCCTAACACCCTAACTTGGCCGTTACTACTCTTGCTATAGGCCTAACGTCCTAACTCGGCCGTTACTACTCTTGCTATAGGCCTAACACCCTAACTTGGCCGTTACTACCTTTGCTATAGACCTAACGCCCTAACTCGGCCGTTACTACCTTTGCTATGGGCCTAACACCCTAACTCGGCCGTTACTACTCTTGCTATAGACCTAACACCCTAACTCGGCCGTTACTACCTTTGCTATAGGCCTAACGCCCTAACTCGGCCGTTACTATCTTTGCTATAGGCCTAACACCCTAACTCGGCCGTTACTACCTTTGGTATAGACCTAACACCCTAATTCGGCCGTTACTACCTTTGCTATAGGCCTAACACCCTACTCAGCTCTGTCATTGATTCAGCCTAGATCGGAGGAACTCTCCTACTCGATCGATTAACGAAAAAAACCTCTGATTTCGTGGCCACAACGTATTATCACAGCTTTGAACGTAATACCAACTATCCAGAAGGACTTAATGTACATGAAAAGTCGTAGTGTTTTCTCTAGGTCTCCGCGCACTGCGTTGCTGTCTCTGTTTGTTCTATCTCCTTTGCCATCTTTCCCTTGCGTATTCGGTTTGTTTGCATGTGATCGTGATCATGTGGGTTTGAATAGGACAGTACGAGTGTGTGACACAGAGAGAGAGAGAGAGAGAGAGAGAGAGAGAGAGAGTCCAAGTGCTTAAAAACTACTAGCTCCATCAGTAACAAAATATGCACAAAACTCATTTATTATCGTTTACGTGGTCAGCTTCGAGAAACCGTTTTCGCATATTAATAGCATGGAAAATATACTTTGTTAGGTTTTGACAATCTGTCCTTCTCACTGCTCGGAGTAACGACATCAAAGGCATTGCTGAGATTTGTTGTAAGACCTTTCTGAGATCAGTGTGTAAAGGACATTCGAATTAGTATAAAGTGACTTTCATCCTCAGTTTTTGAACCACATACCACACAGTTTCGGTCAGATGGACAGTTGCTAAATCTATGTAAATTATTATTTAGAGGAACGGTCCCGAATCGAATTTGTGACATAGCTACTATAAATGAAATGTATTGTTCTTTTTCGAAGGGAGAGAGAGAGAGAGAGAGAGAGAGAGAGAGAGAGAGAGAGAGAGAGAGAGAGAGAGTGTGTGCGTGCACGCGTGCGCGCGCGCGCGCGTGTGTGTGTGCGTGCGTGAGTGCGTGCGCGCGCGCGCGCGAGCGTATGTGTGTGTGTGTGTGTGTGTGTGTGTGTGTGTGTGTGTGTACAGAGAGAGAGAGAGAGAGAGAGAGAGAGAGAGGCGCCATCGGGTTGTAGCTTTACCATCAGACAAGAGTTGATCATTTTTTTTTTCATTATTAATTGCAAAGGCAGGTGGTCAGGGCCATTAGGCGATGATTTGAAGGGTTGTTGAAGTCTTTTCCAGGGTTAGAATCAGGAATGAAGACAAGGGCGGAAAATGGTCTGTGGTCCAGGAATGATTGTCTACTTTTAGTGCAGTCTGGAGGCAGCTTTCCGAGAGATGCTTCAGACGTTGGTAATGGATTTCATCAAGGCCAGCAGCAGAATGATGGTAGGTTTGTAGAGATTATTTTAGTTTATTTATTGAAAATGGCGGATCGTCCACTTCGGCATTTCCCAGAAGGAAAGTTGCTGGGGAGATTTTCTTTTCAGTTATTTGTTTTTTCAAGAAAGCAGAAAGCAGCAGATCTATTTGTGGAGGGACACGGTTGTTCAACAGCGGGGCCATCAGACTAGTAACAGCTGGTTTATTTGTTATCAGAGCATATGCATGTTTCAGGTGGTGAACAGAAAGAGTTGTTTTTTTTTCCCCCCTTTTGATTTTCCTGATGATTTTCCAGACTTTTTTCTTTGATGTTTTTTAAGTCGCCATCGAGCAGAATTTCTCTCCAACACGGACTTTCGCTTTCTTTAAATTGATGTTATGTCTTGATTTGGCTCGCAGTCTGTGATGATTTCAAGGGTTAGACGCCGATGGTCTGTGGTAACACGCAACGTTGAGCCCGTTTGCGTTTATCTGTGATGCGTATGCAGTCAGGGTTAAAACATGCTGTCGTAAGCATTTGAACATTGTTGGATGAAGCTAGAATACTGACTTTTACACATGTTATAAGTATACTTGTTACGGTGTTCGCAGGGTACGGGCTTTGCAGAACTTGCTGTTACACTGTTCTTTTCGGGACATTTCTTGGAAAATGTCCCACTTGGTTTTAAAAAAGTTGAAGTGTTCGGACAGAGTGCACCTTTCTTTCCTGTTGCATGCCAAGACAACTTGAAAACGGTCACTTACGTTCAGAAAAAAAAAATGATCATGGAAGTTCTTCAATAAGACTTACCCGGTCTTGTCGACTCACAGATACGTGGGGAAATAAGTATTAAGAACGCACCATTACCGTTTTACGGAATATAATTCTAGCAGGTAGAGGTAGACGCGTTCTTCAGTCTTTTAATGGACTTGGGATAGCGCGACAAACTTGTACAGGCTTTGTGGATTGTAAAAACGGCTGAGCGCCGACGAAGATTCGTCTCTATTTGCAACCCCCGCTACCAGCCACGAAGCCCCCAGACCAGTGTCTCCACTGATCTCAGCGTCTGTATCAGGGTCCTCCTCCTCATTATCATAATCTCTCCTCCGCTTCATTTGTTTTCCAGCCTTCTCCTTTTGGAGGGAAACGGGGTGAAGAAGTCGTTTTGTTTGATTTGAGATTTCCTCTCTCCGGTACCCACCAACCACCAAGTGCAGCTACGGGGCTAGGGCCAAGAAACTCATGTCCTGACCCATTCTAAGCTTCAGAGGGAATATACGACAATCATCAATCAATTAAACCCATCGTCCCTAATCATGCTCAGCTCCCAGGGGATAGCAAACAGAGCGCTATAGGTGTTACCCCCGGCCAGTGGGGAACTGCCTGTATTGACTCCGCCCCAAGCAGGGGAAGCCGACTGATACACGTAACAGCCAGTGTGTACTTCATGTCCAGGTGAAGACCGAGCCAAACAGATGTCTTGAGAAGAGCTCCCGCCCCCTCAGTCACCAGGATCTCATTCCCCTCCATCACAGGTCGCACCGCACGGCAAACGCAGCGGATCTTAAGAAGTCAACAGAGAAAAGGAGACTTTGGAGAAGTCCATCAGACGCCAATGTCTATCAACATTCACAAAACACTATCTTAGCTTCTGAATACGCTGCTGTTAAAACCTCATTCGTCTACCCCCCCCCCCCCCCCCCCCTCTTGCTCCCCAATCCCTATACCTCTGATCGTCCTTACGTACTTTGAAATGTGTAGCGTGTGTTGTGTATTGAAACAGTTATAATTAGCATGTTTGTTTGTTTCTTTCTTTGTAGTTGTTTTTTTTTTTTAATTTCTTTTTTTTCATTTTGGCCTACTGTTTTTACACACCGGTTAATCTAAGTATTTTTAGAAACTTTATCAGCTATTCCCTGTCTCTCTGTCTTTGTCTCTCTGCCTTTCTCTCTCTGTGTATTATTTATATATATATATATATATATATATTTATTTTTTTTTTTTTTTTTTTTTTTTT
>JADBJO010003963.1:150000-152500 GCA_016801955.1 Conus betulinus | reverse complement strand
CATGTCAATGCTTATCAGTATCCTCCTCTCTCTCTCTCTCTCTCTCTCTCTCTCTCTCTCTCTCTCTCTCTCTCTCTCTCTCTCTCTCTCTCTCTCCTCTCTCTCTCTCTCTCTCTCGTGCGAGATGAATGCTACGGCACACAAGCAAATCCGGTGTCAGGAGAAATGGCAAATTGAAAAACTGGTAGAAGGGAGGAAAGAGTGGATGGAAAGTGCGAAGGAGGGCGGGAAATGCGGAGGATAGAGGATACGAAGTGGGAATGAGAGGAATGAAAGGTTGTTGAAACAGCAAGATCAGGTAAAAAAAAAAATAAAAAAGGGGTGGGGGGGGGTGTGGAGGGGGGCTGTCCAGTTTATTTTCTTTGCTGCTGGAAAGACAGACCGGTTCCTTGTACGTAGACAGGAGATGGAGGCTGCTGATGAAGTGCTATAACCGTGCTCATAGGGGGAGGCGACATGGGTCCATTATTATCATGCTCCACGTGGGATCCACCATTTTCTTCCGGCTCGCAGCATGCTTGTCCAGCCACTTTCTTCTGTTTTTTTTTTTTTTTTTTTTTTTTTGCGTCTGGCACTTATTTGTTTGTTTTTGTGTTGTGTCTCTCTCTCTCTCTCTCTCTCTCTCTCTCTCTCTCTCTCTCTCTCTCTCTCTCTCTGTGTGTGTGTGTGTGTGTGTGTGAGTGTGTGTGTGTGTGTGTGTGTGTGTGTGTGTGTGTGTGTGTGTGAGTTATTATTCATTTTTTCATATTCTTGAGTGGTGTGTGTGTGTGTGTGTGTGTGTGTGTGTGTGTGTGGTGTGTGTGTGTGTGTGTGTGTGTGTGTGTGTGTGTGTGCGCGCGTGTGCGATGAAATGAAAAACAATTTCAAATACATAACAAAAAATTATGTGAAGAAGAAATCTTTCAGACATGATTAAAGAAATATGTTGAAAAAGATGCGCAACAATCTTCAGAATCTTGATATGAAAGATTCACAGGAGTATTGGGAATCCAGCCTGAAAAAGTCAACCAGAATTACCCACGATGTTTTATTGATATGTTTCAACGTTCCGTATTCTTGTATGTTGTTGATAGCATTGCAAAACCGTTACAGGATAATAAAATAAGGTTTAATTATGATCTTTATCGCCTCAACTCACTTGTTTTAAGTCCAGAAGTCAAACTTCTATTGAACGATGGACAGACAACAATGCTACTGGAATTGACTTAACACATAATGAATACTCAAAGAACAGCGATCTTATATTTTTTGGTGTATACTGAATGTATATAAGAATATTTTCAAACACGGGTTACATACCTGAAGACTGAACTATTGGATCAATCGTACCCATTTACAAGGATAGTGAGCATGATAGTGATCACCACAGCAGGAAAACTTTAATCTGTCGTCTAGGAAAATTATTTACAGCTGTTTTGAACAAACAGTCGACTGATTTTGCAGAATCAAGCAGCATACTCTTAGAAAATCAAGTAGGATTCAGACATTTTCGTTCCTCTTTTGACCATATATTTGTACTAGAATCACTTGTTAATGTTTAGACTAACCGAAAACAAACTAGATTGTGCTTTTGTTGATTACCACACAGCTTGTGAAACAGTCTGGAGATAAGATTTATAGTATAAACGATTTTAGGAAGGAATTGAGGACAAAATTTTACGACCAATCGTTAACATCTATCAGCAAACACAATCTTGTGTCTTCTTAAATGGGAAAAAAGTCTGATTTTTTTTACGTGATAAAAGGGCTAGACAAGGCGAAAACTCACCACCATTATCGGTTCCTTTGCACGAAAAAAGTTGAGAGTTATTCAATAGAGAATGGTTGTGATGTTTCAGACGTTGATAGCTCACATCAAACTATTTCTACTGTTAACGCTGATGATACCAATCTGTTGTCATCTTCCAGTAACGGATCAAATTAGGCTTTGAGGGCGTTGCACACGTTTTATCAGACTTGGAGGTTGGAAGTCAATTCTTTCAAAAGAAATGATTTTCAATGGGCAACCAAATCCAAAGGATGAGTTCAAATATGGCGAGAATGTTCTTGATATCGTTGGTTCATTCAGGTACCGTTTATTTTTTTAATTAGAATGGCAATTTTTATTCAAAGAAAAGAAATCTGTATATGATCAAGCACAACAGTTATGTTCGCTGTGTTACGTACAGCAAGAATTCAACACCCTTCGCAACAGATAAGTTTAGGATCTTTCAAAAGTAACTCTTATTCCGATCTGACTATGTGGTTTTGAGATTTGGGGCTATGAAAGTGTGATGAATTGTTTAAAAAAAACTGTATCTGAGGTTTTTGGAATATGTGTTACACAATGACTCATTTGGTAGGTGGAGAAAAACGGGTTCTTATTACACCTCTGCCTTCATTAAAAATAGGAATATTTGTTTTTGGTCTAATAACTTATCAGCAACATCTACAGATAAGAGAGTCCGCTAAATATATAGTTTTATGTATAATTTACATGTCACTGGCATTTAGCATTCAC
>JADBJO010003963.1:127500-147500 GCA_016801955.1 Conus betulinus | reverse complement strand
TGCCCCGTCCAGCAGACTCTGCCTGCATGTCCGAGTGTGGCACTGTTGTTCTTGGCCATGATTCGCTGCCTCCTGCCGTGAAAAATGTTGCGGGTGCTTTTGGAGTCCTGATTTTCCCTTTTGTGGTGTTGGTACTAGCCCAGACTACTTGTACAATCTCTTTGAGCACTTGGTTGTGCCTCCATGTGTACCTTCCTTGAGCCAGGGCTACTTTACATGAGCTTAGGACATGCTCCACTGTTTGTTTTTCATGGCAAAGGGGGCATGAAGGATCGTCTGTTTTCCCCACTTCACCAGGTTTGCATTTGAGGGGCAGAAGTCATATGCAGATCTGAGAATGAAGCTGATCCTGAGAGGGGCCATGTGCCAAATGTCATTCCAAGTGAGACTTCTTTGGAGTGCATTCTCCCACGTTGTCCATTGCCCTTGCGGCTCTGCTGGACTGCTTTTTGGAGTCTTTTTTGGTCTTCTTCTTTTCTCATCTCCTGAATCATCATGTCTCTTTTGGCTTTTCCTTTGGCCTTTGACCACCATTCAGTTTTGGTCACCCCCAGTCCTGTCTGTTGGTCTGTGTGTGTCCTGTTATTTCTCTGATCTTGAGACTTTCTTTTGCAGAATCCATCGCCTCTTGAACTTTCCATTTTCTGCCTGTCTTCAGCTGGGGCTTGATTGCTTCAACCACCTTGTCTCCTGAGTCCTCCAGCATGCTTTGAAGTCTGATCTTCCCTGCTTTATATTCCTCAGGATGGATTTCAGTGGTAGTTTCAGCTTTGCTTGGCGACAGTATAGCGCTATGTCAGTCAGACAGGGTGGGACACCAAGCCATTTCCCTTGTGAACTTGTTGATTTTGGATTCCATTGCCTCCACTATGCTGGTGCAGATGTCGTATATCATCAGAGGCCATAGGAGCTTTGGTATCAGCATGAACTGCAGACACCAGACCTTGTATTTGCCAGGGAGCCCACACTGGTCAATGGTCTCCAAGCCTTCTTCCGACATCTGTTTGGTTTCTTTTGCTCTTTGTGTGTCTTTCAGCGTATCATCATACCATCTTCCAAGGCTCTTGACTGGCTCTTCTGTTACTGTTGGAATGGCCTGGTTGGCAACACTGAAGACCACAGATTCGGCCACTTTTCCTTTCCTCAGTGAGAGACTCCGTGATTTCTTTTGGCTTGAACTTCATTCTGGATGAGGCAACTATGTCGTCCAGCCTCTCCAGCACGTGACGTGTCTCGTCTTCTCTGGATGAAATCACTGTAGTGTCATCCATGAAGGCCTTGAGAGGGGGCATCTTGTATCCATCGCCAAGGTCTGTTTGTCTTGCGTTGCTTGTTGCTGCTTTCAAGATGACTTCCATTGCCAACACGAACAGTATTGGGGAAATTGCACAGCCCATTGCAATGCCCACTTCCAAGTTGATCCAATCTGTTGTGTACTCCTTGGTAGAGAACCGCATTGAGAAGCCTTGAAGTACTTCTTGAGCATGTCGCGGATGTTCTTTGGCACATGGTACATCTCAAGAGCCAACTGTATCATCTCATGGGTACAGATCCATATGCGTTTGCCAGGTCAAGCCACACTACGTCCAGGTCTCTCTTTTCTGTTTTTGCTCTTTGGATTGCGTCCCAGATCATTGTGGCGTGTTCTACACAGCCAGCCACGCCTGGAATGCCACCTTCTGGACTGACACATCCAAGTACTTGTTTTCCATGAGGTACTTGGTCAGCCTTGCTGCCATGACAGAGAAGAAGATTTTCCCTTCGACGTTCAGTAGTGATATTGGCCTGAACTGGCTGATGTCACTTGAGTTTGCTCTTTGGGGATGTACACACCATCTGCCGTCATCCACTGGCCGCTGATCTTCTGAGTTCTCCAAGCTGATCGCAGCAGCCTGTGGAGCCACTCCAGCACCTTGGGATTTTCTTGTACAGCTGGTAAGGTATTCCGTTTGGCCCTGGTGAGATTTGGCTCTGGCTTTGTCGACCACCTTCTTGATTTCCGCCAACGTTGGAGGCTTGTCATTGAACTGTTCCTCAGGGTTGGTTGGCCACACCAGACCTTGAATGTCGAGTGGTGCTTTGCTCTGAGTCAGAGTATGTTTTCCTCAGATGCTGCTCAAGAACTCCTTTGTCCACACTTAGGGTCCCAGATTTTGGCTGCTCGAACAGAGTTCTGGCAAACTGGAAGGGGTCTCTGAAGAAACGCTCTTGTGTCTTCTTTTTTTGCTCTTCCTCTCCCTCGCAGATTCCGCTTTGCTGAGGGCGCTGTGTTTTTGCTTTCAGGTCTTCCAGAGTTTTTCCAAGCCTTGTTTTTTTCAGCTGGCAGTGCAGTCTTCATTTGCTTCTGAGGTTTTTCTTTTGGACCCTGATCTTGTCCATCTCTTCTTGGCGTCTGGATTTCTTTGGAGGTGTTTTCTCTCTTTAGGTAGTCCCATATGTGGCTAGTTTGTGTTCCAGGGTGCTTTTCCCTATCAGTGCATCGAGTCTTTGGACGATTTTTGCATCCAGTTTCTCCCAATCTTCAGTCTTGTTTGCTCGTGGCAGGTTGAGTTTCAGGCGCCTGGCATCGAGGGCCTGTGCAAATTCCTCATCCGAACCAACAGCGTGGATGTCCTTGGCACTGTGGTTTAAATCCTGGCCTCGGTCTTCCGACGTCTTATCTGCTGATGCAGTGCGCTGCTGCTCATTCAGATGAGTCTTCACACATCCCATCTTTGTACTGTGGATCTTCATGCCACGGGTGGTAGCGAAACGCTTTCCACAGACACATGGATTTTCCATTTGGTCCATGTTCATAGTCCGTTTGGGATTTGCAGTCGTGGTTGGTTGAGCACCGATGGATTCATCATTCTCTCCCCCTTTCGGTGAATCCTGGGAGCATCTTTTCCTTTTGTTTTTAGTAGCCACATGTTGAAGGCAAAGTGGGGAGCCAGCCAGCCCTTGGTTCTGGTCTTTCCCAGTGTCCTCCGGTCTTTCCCGGACGTCCTCCGGCCTATTCCCGGAAATCAATGGTTTTACCCATGCATCAGTAGAAAGAAACGCGTGGAGAGCGTGGCAGCAGAGAGTCCTCAGAAGAGAAGCCCCCTTCAAGCGAGTGTTTCGGCCCTTATCTCCTGACCTAGGGGGTTGGGCCACACCCGGTTCATGACTCCGGATGTCCCTCTGCTGCCCCCCCCCCCCCCCCCCCCCCCCCCTTTTTTTTTTTTAACATTTTTAGGTAATGTCAGTGGTGCCGATCTGTCATGTAAAATCTTAGTACCAGCCTTGTGCACTATATCCTTTGCTCTCGGACAATCTAGTAAGACATAATAACTTACACTAAGAATTTTCCCACATACGCATTTAACATTTTTGCTGTATTAGTTCGAAGTGAATTCAAACGCATCGTATGAATTAAGATTACTACCTCCCTAGATATCGGACTTTCTAATTTGTCTAATTGAGTCTTGGGGTAAATGTCAGGATTTGATTGTATACAATTGTGATAATATTGACTATCTGTGTCTTCCAATACCCTTTTGAAACTGTTAAGGGATGCTTTATTAATCAAAGTATAAGATTATAATAAGTCTAACGGAATGTTTAGTGTAGTCGTTCCTTCTATATTTAGAGCTGCTCTCCGAAACAGCTTGATCAAATTCTCATTTGTTGGGATTCCACAATGTGAGGGCACCCAACAGAACGTCACATTTATTCCTTTCATCGATAGGAGATATGTCACGTACTTAATTTCTGTAATAGTCTTACAACGAATTTTTGGATTTAAAGACTGTAAGGCAGAAAGAGCTGACTTTGAATCACTGCACAGTAAAAGTGGACAATTTTCTATGGAAGAATTTAAAACATACTTCAGGGACATTAGAATAGCAACTAATTCTGTGGTAAAAAATGACAAGTGTATGCCGAGATGATATGATTTCTCTACTTTTAATTTTGATATTATAAAAGCTGCTTTGTTCTATGGTCATCTAACACTGAGCCATCTGTAAAAAATTGAAGATGGTGCTTTTATTGATTTTCCAATGAGAATTTACATAATGTTTTAAGAGATATGGTGGATCTTTTTTGTTCAGCTCAGTATAGCTTGTGTCATAATTTGCTTTGGTTTGTTTCCCTTTGGGAATGGGTGAAAAGACGAGTTGACAGCTATTTCACTTTGGTTAATGTTGGGGTTTTTTTCGTTTCGTTTTTTTTTTTTACGAAGAATGGATGTGTGTATGACTGAATAAATTAGTTGATTTTATGTCTTTTGTTCTCTTAGCAAAATCTGTCTCTGAATTGAGAGATACTTTATTTGTACAGAAACTTTTCTGTGAAAGGTTCTTTAAAACAAATTTAGAGGAGGGACACTTCTCGAAACTCGTTCAAAGGTAAGATTCTAATTTCATTATAAGTCCCAATGTTACATGCATGTGTGGGAACTCCAAGAGAAAGGTTATCATGCTTTGCAGTCTACACTTCGTAACTTATTAGGTAGATGCTGTGGAGGACTGAAGAAGACTTCTTGAGCATAAATCAATCTAGAGCGAACAAGAGCCGAAGATAGGAGTGTTAAACTCTCTTTATCTTGTCCCCATTTTTGTTTGCTTATGATCTTTAGAAAGATTAAACTTTTTCTTGCTTTATTCAAAACATATTCAATATGTTGGTTCCATGAGAGTTTTATGTTAAATATACTCCTAGGAATTTAGCCGATTCGGCGTATTGTAAGACCAACGATTCAGGGTAAATTGCGGAAGTTTTTTTGGGTCATATTCAGAGTTTAAAAGCATATGATTTGTTTTTTTTTGCTGCCGGGTGTCAAAACCATTTCCATGTAAGAAAAACTACTGATTTTGTTTAATTCACGTTGATATTTGATCTTTATTTAATCTAAGGATCTTAATGGGGATTTTCTTTTCATAGTGACTTCATCCACAGACGTATGTCCTCAGCAAAATGTACTAAAACTATGTCTTTGCATAAGCCTTTTGTTGCATCTGCAATTAGGATATCAAATGAAATTGGAGATAATACCGATCCTTGTGGAAACCCATTTCCAGTATTCTAGTGTTGGAATATGTATGCTCTATTCTTGTTTGAATAATTCTACTTTGAAGGAAAACTCTGACATAGTTATCATGTAGTTGCAAAGTGAGACGACTGCAGGCGGAAATCTAAACAAATCTTAAATAAATGTTATCGAACCACCAAGAGAAACGTGGACAAACGAGTCACAAGACAAAACACGACGCGTTTCGACCTCTTAGGTCTTCTTCAGGCAAGACACAAACAAATAACTAAGCGTAGATCTCCTCAGCGCAAGGTAGGCGTTGAATGATTCAACGCCTACCTTGCGCTATAGAGATCTATGCCAAGTGACAAACTCGTTCATTATCATTGTCCTATTTGTTTGTGTCTTGCCTGAAGAAGACCTAAGAGGTCGAAACGCATCGTGTTTTGTCTTGTGACTCGTTTGTCCATGTTTCTCTTGGCGGTTCGCTAACATTTATTTAAGATAGTTATACATGGTTCCATTTATTCCAATAGTTTTCAGTTTATACAAAAGTTTATACAAAAGTGTGTGTGTGTGTGTGTGTGTGTGTGTGTGTGTGTGTGTGTGTGTGTGTGTGTGTGTGTGTGTGTGTGTGTGTGCGCGTATGCGTCCGTGCCTGCTTGCGTGCACGCTTGCTTGCTTGTGTGTGTATATATATATGTGTGTGTGTGTGTGTGTGTGTGTGTGTGTGTGTGTGTGTGTGTGTGTGTGTGTGTGTGTGTGTAAGTGTCGCACGCGTGCGTGCACTTGTGTGTGTGTGTGTGTGTATGTGTGTGTGTGTGTGTGTGTGTGTGTGTGTGTGTGTGTGTGTGTGTGTGTGTGTGTGTGTGCGTGCGTATGCGTCCGTGCCTGCTTGCGTGCGCGCTTGCTTGCTTGTGTGTGTGTGTGTGTGTGTGTGTGTGTGTGTGTGTGTGTGTGTGTGTGTGTGTGTGTAAGTGTCGCGCGCGTGCGTGCACGTGTGTGTGTGTGTGTGTGTGTGTGTGTGTGTGTGTGGTGTGTGTGTGTGTGTGTGTGTGTGTGTGTGAGGAAATCAGGGTATAAGGAGACAGCTATCTGCTGATCAAAGTTGAGGATTTTGTTGTTGTTGTTTTTCTGTCGGTTGTTTCTTTATTTTCCTTTTAAAATTTCATCCATTCTGCCTTCAGTCATTTATTTGTTTTGGGGTGGTTTTTTTTTGCTCTCTTTTCTGGAGGAAAAAAGGTCGAAGAGCAGCGGATAGGAGTGGATGGCATCAATTCATGCCATTCCGGATCCACTGGAACTGTAAGGCACGTGATACTTTGGATGTCAGCAATGTTTGCACAGTATCCAAAGCCCAATCAGCGCCTTGCCTTCATCCGCGAGTCAGGCATCTTCTAACTCTTTTGATACAAAATCTCTTCCAAACTCTTATTTCTCACTCCACTTCTTCACTTCTTCATTTGTTTATTCCTCTGGCTATAGAATCTACGCACTTTCGTTTCATGGCTTAAAACCGATGTGGTGAAGCGTATATGGAATCAACCACGCGCAGTGAGGCCTCTCTAGGAAATCGAGTGTAGAGCTTCGGATGTGGACTCGTCGCTACGTTTCGCATCGTACTGACTTTTGCTTCTTTTGTTAAAGCAAATAAAACACTTGACAAATGGGGTTAAACACTAATTTGAAATGGGATTACAAAATTTGATTAAAGATCCAGTACTTGAACTCATTTCATTTCAGGGGTGCAGCGGAAGGGGTAGAGGTGAAGGGTGAGAGGGCTGGGGAGGGGGGCATGGAGGCAGGATTACATCACGAAACCTGCATATAAACAGTGGTAAATCCTAGCGTTCCCACTCACCCACCCCCCACTGCCCCTTCAAAAAAAAAAAAGTGCGCAGTTCACACGTTTCAGCCATGACCAGGATGCAGCAGGCTGGTGATGATGTTGACGCCAGCCCTTGAGACCTTTCACTTACCACGGCGAATGAGTCAAAAAGTCTTATTCCTTCACGTTACACCAGGATCACAATTCGAGTCTGAGGACAAAAAAAACGATCACAGCTGTACAACTGGAATAGGGTTCGAACCGCAGCGGGCATTTGGGAATTGGGGAGTAGGCTGGAATCCAAGGCCCTTGAGCACCCATCCCAACCACACGCTCTATCCGGCCCACCCCAACCACACGCTCTATCCGGCCCAGTTCAACCACACGCTCTATCCGGCCCAGTTCAACCACACGCTCTATCCGGCCCAGTTCAACCACACGCTCTATCCGGCCCAGTTCAACCACACGCTCTATCCGGCCCAGTTCAACCACACGCTCTATCCGGCCCACCCCAACCACACGCTCTATCCGGCCCAGTTCAACCACACGCTCTATCCGGCCCACCCCAACCACACGCTCTCTCCGGCCCAGTTCAACCACACGCTCTCTCCGGCCCACCCCAACCACACGCGCTCTCTCCGGCCAGTTCAACCACACGCTCTATCCGGCCCACCCCAACCACACGCGCTCTATCCGGCCCAGTTCAACCACACGCTCTATCCGGCCCAGTTCAACCACACGCTCTATCCGGCCCACCCCAACCACACGCTCTATCCGGCCCAGTTCAACCACACGCTCTATCCGGCCCAGTTCAACCACACGCTCTATCCGGCCCACCCCAACCACACGCTCTATCCGGCCCAGTTCAACCACACGCTCTATCCGGCCCAGTTCAACCACACGCTCTATCCGGCCCACCCCAACCACACGCTCTATCCGGCCCAGTTCAACCACACGCTCTATCCGGCCCAGTTCAACCACACGCTCTATCCGGCCCAGTTCCCTACAATGGAACATTTCCAATCAAAAGGCGTCCTCCTGGAAGCCTACAGAAAGTCAGAGCAGACGAATAGTATGAGCAACTGTGAATGAAGCCCTGTCTCACCCCCTCGTCCAAGCTGAACGGCTGTCTTTGGTGCGGGTATCATATTTGCTAGCCGAGAAACCAGTTTGGTTACTACCCCCTCTCTACCTGTTCGCCCCATTCCCACGCTTCCCCTCATCAATCCCGCTATTTCTTGCTTGTTTTTGTGCCTGTTTCTTTTGCTGCTGTGGACCACTTTAAAAAAAAACTGAAACGCTTCTACACCCCCCCCCCCCCCCCCCCCACCCCGCTCGCGTTTGTGCTCCACACCATTGAACTTGGTATTCATACACATGTTGATTCTGCAATCCTTCTTTAGGGCAGTCGGCTATGGCGGGGAGGTGTCAAGTTCAACAGACTGTGCTGAAAAAAATGTTTCTCACGCTATTCTGAAGGAGCACTCTTTGAAAACATTTGAAAGCACATGTAAAGGTTTCTTTCGTTTTGTCTATTTGCAGAAGACAATGTATCCTTTTTAACAAAAAGCGGGTCTTTTAAATACTTGTGTGATTCGAAAGCGGTTTGCATCGTTGGAATAGAGGGATAAAGGCACCTCTATCCTCTGACTACGAATGTCAAATATACTTCTCGGCAGGGGAAACTGATATCCTTGTGACAGGATGACAGTGACAGATCAGCAGTGATTCCCGTTTCACTCTTTGTCTTGTCCCGTTTCATACGGGTCAGGACAAAGTGACACGCTCGGAGTAATCATACCTTTTTAAAATTTGGAAAGAGAGAGGGTTAGTTACCGCCAAGTAAACAGTCCAACAGTGTACAGGACAAGACACAATGCATGTCGACCTCTTGGGTCTTCTTCAGGTGAAAACAATTAACATTTTAGGACAGTGACAAGAAGAACATGTAGCCACTTAGCTTCGCTTCTCTTTTTCGTCTCCAAGTCCAAATAAAAAAATGATTTGTACCTTTCATTTGGGCTTTGGAGACGAACAGGAGAAGCGAAGCTAAGTGGCTACATGTTCTTTCTTGTCACTGTCCTAAATGTTATTTGTTTTCACCTGAAGAAGACCCAGGAGGTCGAAATGCATGGTGTCTAGTCCTGTACACTGTTGGTCTGTTTACTTGGCGGTAACTAACCCCCTTTCTTTCCAAATTTTACTTTATTTTCTGCCCTCAGTCACCCCGTTCTGAAACATACCTTTTAAAACCTAAACAAAGTTGTCCGGGTAGTGCACGCCAAACCAATAGCAGAAGATGACAGGATGATGGCCCTATTTGGTAACGTATGGACTCGAATGCGAATCTGCATTGCCCTCTTGTGCAGTAACATACCCAAGATTGCTTTTAAAATCAAGATTTAATACATGGAATACAGAGCACATTTCATGCACTGTGGATGGGGGAAACAATTATCATCAAATGTCTCTCATCAGAATGCTGGGTGTTCTCACATTGGCAAAGAAAGAAACAATGTATGAAGTTAGTGTGAATGAAACAAAGTACTGGGTGAATGTTATTGGAGAGATTCATCCTTCCTCTTGGATATGTCAGCTTGACGCAGATATTAGATTTCAAGCAACGAATCTCAACGAGCAAGAAATAATAAAAAGAGTAGGAGGATACCCCACACCTGGTGCAAACAACACACGATAGCCATGCTGCACGTCACATCACACGCTGGTAGGCAAAAGAAGATCTTCATAAGTTCAAACCGCCGCCAACCGCATGCCAAACTACACGAGTCTTCCGCTCAAGGGCTCACTCTTGTGCTCAGTTTTTGATACTCTTCGCCATCTAAGTTGTAAGCGAGCACAAGAGCAGACACTTAGTTTTACAGCATTTGAACATGCATAGCTCTTTTCCCAAGACACTGGCCAGGCACTAGCACAGCCAAGGTTTTCATCCAGAGAGCAAAGGTTAAGGCTGTGTCCTTCGCAGTCCATGGTGTTCTTCAGGCACGGTTTCCTTCAGTTTCTGTTGCTCTTCTTCGAACACAGTTGCCATCCGAGATCAGTGATTCGTCCTGGCTTTCAGTTTCTGTAACTGAATTCAATTTACATATTAAAAACAACAACAACAACAACAACAACACCGTCAGTGTGCTATGCATACACAAAATGGGGTGAGTCGTTGCAGTGACTGAGTTCCGCGTCTAAGTCACGTGACCGGACGATCTGCCAGCTGCTTCTGTAGCGATTGCCTGGTGTGGCTGCAACATAGTGAAGCGAGTGAAAGTGCGAGTTGAAGAAGTGCGCATTGTCCTTTGCACTGCAGTAGGAAACACGAGGAGCGGGACAAGTGCTTTATGTTTTCTGAGCAGTCATCTCGTGAATCTCGTCATGACTCCGTGCCCGAGACCAACGCACAGGATATAGTGGAAGGTGAGCGTCCAAAAGGCAGATTGAAGAACTCCTTGGTGGACAAAGCCAAGAACCGGACTGATTGCAGTTTCTTCATCTGCTGGCAAGAACCCGGTGGTGTAGGGCTGTGCAAGCGTCCACCACAGCATCCCTATCAGCTGTCTGTTATAGGACCACGCTAATAAATAAGTATGGAATCAAAGTGAATGAAGACCAGATCTGTGTCTCATGTGCACGCAGTTTGTCTGAGTGAGATTAATGGGATCATCACGGTCAGCTCAAAGCTGCCATGAAACAGTACAACTTTCCTTGTCTTTTTTTGACGCCTAGAACGTTCTTTCCTCCAGAAGAGGTAGATGAGCACGGATGCTGAAGGAGATTGGGGGGGGGGGGGGGGGGGGGGGGGGGGGGGGGTGGGGGAGATGAATACGGTGACGACTAGCATGGGGAGGAGGGAGAGGGGGGCGGTGGTGGTGGAGAGAGGAGATGGAAAAGGCGGAAGGGGATAGGTGGGTGAAGGAGGGGACAGGGCAGTGATGAATAATGAATAATAATTCAAATCACTCGTTGTGGGAAATCCTACACTCCCTCGTTTTGGCGCAAACCTTAAGCGTCAGCCCGTTTCCTTACAGCCAGCATGAGTCCCGAGGCGACGGACACACTACAGAAGTAATGAAGCACAAGTCCCACTCTGATTTCCGTCTGTGAACAGCGTGTCCATGAAAGCCTATGGCGAAGAGGACATTAAGTTCCGATCTTCGCCGGACATTGAACGTGGCCTCTCAATACCCATGATCAGTACTCTTCACCTCCCTGCCTCATTCCAGTGCAGGCTCTCTGGCTGTTCTGTCTCGCAGCTTCTCGGCTAAGGTCCTTTTCCATTCTTCTGGCGATTCCATCATCGACAAGAGCTGCGTCCTGAAACTCTGCCTTCCGTCTGCTAAACCGTCGGTTTGGGGCGAGCCGTGACTGTGCTGCTTACATTTTCTGACGTGATTTCTCCCCTCGTGAACGGTAGGGTGAAAATGAGGCCGGTCGCGTAACACGTGGAGCAGAAGTGAAGGCTGCGTCAGACCAGTGACGTCATAGCGGACCGAGCGTTTCCCGGACGTAATGACGCAGCAGCGGCAGATCTGCTCTGGCGTGCCGTAGTTGCAGCCCAGACACTTGCAGACGCCACGGACCGGCGCCACGCACCACGTGATCACCAGCAGCGTCATCATTACCACGTCCACTCTCCACCAGACTGCCACAGAAACAAAGGAAATCATCATCATCATTGTCGTCACCATCACCACGTCCACTCTCCACCAGACTGCCACAGAAACAATGGAAATCATCATTATTATTTCCATCATCGTCGCAATAGCAGTTACAGCAGCAGCAACAACAACAAAAGCAGCAGTAGTAGTAGTAGCAGCAGCAGCAGCAGCAGCAGTAGTAGTAGTAGTAGTGGTAGGAGTAGGGATATAGTAATAGCAGTACGTATAGTAGTAGCAATAATAGCGCCATCACCCCCCACACACCACCACCACCACCACCACCACCACCCCCCGCCCCCCCCCCCCCCCACACACACACACACTACCACCAGCATTGGTGCAGCAATAGCAGCAGTAACAGTAACTGTAAAACTAGTGGCAGAAGCAGCTGCAGCAGCAATGGCAGAAACAGTAGCAACAGCAGCAGTAGCGTAGAAGTGGTAGTAGTAGTAGTAGTAGTAGTAGTAGTAGTGACAGTAGCAGTAGTAGTTGAAGTAGCAGCAACAACAGCAGCAGCAGCAGCAGCAAGAGCAGCAGCAGTAGCACTAGAAACAGTAGTAGTAGTAGTAGTAGTAGTAGTAGTAGTAGTAGTAGTAGTAGTAGTAGTTGTGGTGGTGGTGGTGTGGGGTGGGTGGTGAAAGAGTAGCAGCAGCAGCAGCAACACCAGTAAAATCAGAACGGAAGGAAAAGAAACATACGAAGAAGGAGAGGAAACGGAAGGAGCAGAAAAAAGGTCAGAAAGCTCCTGCGTTGGAGTGCTAAAGCAGATGGATGTCGCTGCACGTGACTCTAAAATAAAGCAGCAACTTTTCACGCGACATAATGAGCTGCGCACAGTAGCTGGCAAAAGCATGATCGACTATCTATTCTATTTTTTTTTCCACTTCAAAGCACCTGACCTTTAAAGCATAGAGCAACTAACTCAAATGAGAAGCCATGGACGTAAGTGTAATAGTTCGCCATTTTCCAGTGAACAGCATCTTGCTGGTATTTCCATACGTTGCCTTTAAAGACCACAAGTTTTAAAAAATCACTCGGCATCATCAAGGGCGTAAGTCAAGTGCTAAGCAGTTTCTTATCTATATAGTGACACCGTCAACAATATGCTTCTCCTATTAAATACTTCACAGTTTCGCAAAAGTTTTGTATCCATATTCGTTCCAGTTTTGCTGCGATGTCTCATAATTTTAGTTTTGTCCAAACAAACATTCGTAAGGAATTCAAACCTGACACAAGTCATTTTGGATTTGGCAAAGAAAGATGCCTCAAGTTAACAGGTTAAAAAAAGCGATTGCAGACATACTGAAGCCATTGAAGCCATTGTAGCAACAAGACCATGATTATCTGTTGATTCCATTAAACTGCGAAGAATGTGACGACCACCTACCACCCCGCGCCTCTCCTATGACTGATGCAGAACGTGTCCTAAAATATTCTCCAGCGGGTGCTGGACTAATTTTCACATATTGTTATGAGAGAGAGAGAGAGAGAGAGAGAGAGAGAGAGAGAGAGAGAGAGAGAGAGAGAGGGGTGGGTGAGAGAGAGAGAAAGGTGGGGGTGAGAGAGAGAGAGAGAGAGAAAGGTGGGTGAGGGAGAGAGAAAGAGGGTGGAAGAGAGAGAGAAAGAAACAGAGAGAGAGACAGAGAGACAGAGAGACAAGAGAGAGAAAAGTGGAAGAGTAAACCAGACTAAAGCTTTAAAACGGGTTCCTTCTCATATGTCACTCAGTAAGAGAGAGAGAGAGAGAGAGAGAGAAAGAGAAGGAGAGAGAGAGAGAGAGAGGAAGGGGGGGGAGGAGGACAAGTAAGTGTGAGCCAGTGTAATAGTCCCTATTAAAGGGTACCTTCTCGCACCTACCTCAGTAAAACTGAAAACAAATTTAACGTTACACCTTCATAAATCAAGCTAAAAGACACTAGTTCATTCTGTGCGTTTTCCTTTTTCTTCAGCTCTTATGGTCTTATAATGAAAAGAAAATCAAACGATGTCGACGCATCTTTCACATTTGATGCTTAGATACCCTACAGTAAGAGAGTCGGTCTTCATCATTTTTTTTTCATATCTAAAAATAACACTCCGTACAACATTAATCCTGTCCAGAGACTTTAACTGGTCTTTATAAAATCATTTTATTACGATTTAGAGAGAAATAATCAGTTTCGGGACAAAGATGCTGTGTTTCGGGCTGTCATTAAATGGGTCCATGATTTGTTTATGCTTGATAAAGGTTTTATAAATAAACCGAAAATTTTGCGACATGCTTATTGAGTGTTGGTTGTTTTCACTGTTCCAAATTTTAACCTTTTGATAGCCACACTATTCCATTTACTTCCCCTATTCCCAAAATGCACGATTGCCAGGAGTCGCATTGTGTTTTCCGTAACCCAATCTTTATACGTGTCGTCTGCCCTGCTTCAGAGTGATCTCAAAGAGCTTTGAAAAATTGTGTTGTATCAATGCATTACGATTTTGCATAATGCAAACAGCCGAAATGAACAAAATAGAGTTCACCCACCGCGCGCTGTCACTGCCTCCAAAGCTATTGCCAAAATCAGTCAAGCAGACTCGTATCAAACCTGTGTTTATGGACTACGGGTTGATTTCAGAATTAGTTTTCAACTTGAAGCTCCACGATTTCACGACTCGAAGGCAATTGTGAGACCACAGAGATACTAACATGATATGAACAAACGCAAGGTTTGGTTACGTCTCCCATCCCCAAAACAGCCCATGATTTGATTAAACACGGTCTTTTATCTTTTCACACAGGAAAGTTTTGCCGAAGCGAAGCTTTCGGTCTCCATCCAGCCCATAATTTGATGTTGTTGTTTTCAGAATATTTGTTGGTGTTGTTGTCGTTGTTGCTATTGTTTGCTTGACTGGTTTGTTGGTTGGTTGGTTGGCATGCAGTTGTTTGCAGTAGGTGGTTGACTAATAAACAGTTTCGGGTGTCTGGTTTTGACGTTCGCATTCGTTTTGTGTGGGGGCTGTAGAAATGAACGCCGCCTGGCTATGGGAAGAATATGGGAGAAATGGCGTCAAGAAAGAGAAAGCGCAAAAGAGAACTGACACTGAAGGCAGAAGAAGTAATAGATGGATGACTCACACCAAGCTACAACTAAATCGCGACAACATTGCATTGATGCTCGCCTGTCGTAAAAGGAAATCCTCAATCATCTCTCTCTCTCTCTCTCTCTCTCTCTCTCTCTCTCTCTCTCTCTCTCTCTCTCTCTCTGTGTGTGTGTGGTGTGTGTGTGTGTGTGCTGATCAACGGTTCCCCTGTTTACTTGTCGCCAGCTGTCTGCACCCTTCGGGTCGCTCTTGACCAGTGCTCATCTTTCAAAAACCACATTGCCAACATCTGCAACGTAACCTTGATTTGATCAGAATCAGTTCTGTTCATCATCTTTTCTCTCTGTGAAAGCACTCAGGGCTGTGATGTGCACCTTTATTTCATAAAAAGGCTACTATTGTAACTTCCTATTGTAAACCCCTTCTCATTGGCATCTAACAGTATCTTACTGATATGCTGCGAAATATCCAAATCCACGCCGCTCTTTTAATTTTCCGGCGCTTAAAATGTGAAGGTGTATTTCAGCACCTTCACTTTCTTCACTGGCTCCCTATCCCTGACAGAGTCAACGACAAACTCTCCACTCTGACGTTTTTTTTGTCGTGTCTGAAACCGCTTCAGGCTATTTCTCTCTGAACTTTTAAATATCTACGCTCCTCGCCAACTCCGCTGTTCCTCAGACGTAAGACTCTGGAATTAAAAATTTCCTTTTTCAGAACTAAGACCTATGGTGGAAAAAATCTTTTTCCTACCAAACATCTACAGTCTGGAACAAAACACTCTACTTTTCATTCTCAGGCACCCACAATCTTCCTCTTCTTTCAGATCCCACCTTAAACCCTATTCTTTCGAAAGAATTTAACTATATTTACGATATTTCTGTCACTATATTTCTATTTGATTCTTTCTATTGTTGCTTTTTCTGAATCATATATGTTTGAGTTTGTAAGGTGTGTTGTAAGATCGTGTGTGTGTGTGTGTGTGTGTGTGTGTGTGTGTGTGTGTGTGTGTGTGTGTGTGTGTGTGTGTGTGTGTGTGCGTGTGTATGTGTGTGTGTGTGTGTGTGTGTGTGTGTGTGTGTGTGTGTGTGTGTGTGTGTGTGTGTGCGCGCACGCCTATGTGTGCTTGCGTATATGTGCGCGTGTGTGCGAGAGAGAGAGAGAGAGAGAGAGAGAGAAAAAAAGAGAGAGAGAGAGAGACATACAAACAGACAGACAGACAGACAACACAGACAGATAGACAGACAGACAGACAGACAGACAGACAGACAGAGAAGTGGGGGATGTGACACTCGAAGTGTTTCCAAGTTTAATTGTTCTTTGGTTTAGCTATGTTTTCATTTGTGGGCATGTTAGTACTGGTATTGAATCAGTGCACCTGTTTGTTTATTTCATTATAAACTTTTGACACGTCGGTTGTTTTCATTATTCATCATTTTCGTATCTTTGTAATCGCTGTCAGCAAGACTCTGGTGCAGACAAATTTTTATTATCATTGTTATTATCATTATTATTATTTTTATCATTATTATGATTATTAAGTAACCAATGGACATTGTTCAGTTTTAGGATCAAATTTTCATTATTGTTATTATTATTATTAAGCAACCAATAGACATTATTCAGTTTTAGGATCAAATTTTCATTATTGTATATTATTATTATTATTATTATTATTATTATTATTATTATTAAGTAACCAATAGACAATATTCAGTTTTAGGATCAAATTTTTATTCTAATTATTGTTAAGTACCCAACTGATATTATTCAGTTTTAGGATCAAATTTTTATTCTTATTATTGTTAAGTACCCAACTGATATTATTCAGTTTTAGGATCAGACTGAAGGACCCTGTGGTTTGACCTATTGAAAACACATCATGAGACCCACTCTGAACAGCCTTAACCTGTAAAACCTGTCTGCTTGATTAAATAAATCAACTGATGATATCAACACACCACTATTCCAACATGGCTATCAGCGAAATACCGCTCAGCCAATAAAAGAACCCGAGACATCGATTGTAGGGCATCGCCGAAGGCAATGGAAATGTGTGTTAAAGGTAATCGAAGACTGGGTCGTTTCTGAAGGGAAGAAGCTATAATTGCATCATCCGCTAGTGTCAATAACACACACACACACACACACACACACACACACACACACACACACACACAAACGCGCGCGCACACACACACACACACACACACACACACACACACACACACACCGTCCAAAAAGTTGAGGGGGTGGGGGTGGGGGGGGGGGTTGGGAAGGGTGGGGGGGAGGACGGGAGGCTGAGGGGAGGGATCTCCAAGCTCTCGCAACTGCAAGGGAAAGACGTAGACGGCTACTGAGGCGCACAGCAGTGAGAAAGAGGACATTGCAAAGCCTCCACTCCTACAAGGATTTAAAGTAATGCTGTTGAGTTCTGCGGCTAAATAACACAAACTGCTGGGGAGATTTCCACTGAGAAGAAACCTGGCACGTCACCTCTTTGAGAGCGCGCTGATCATTCGGGCTCACAGGTCCGAGACGATGGACCAGACCCGTCTCCGGACCCAAGGATCGAGTCTCCTCTCACCACACCTTCTAGTGGACTGCATCGTGAAAAGGCTGTCTGTACCGGAGACATCTCATCAGGTTTCTGCGGCCTTCTATGCACGGTTGGTCGTGGGCAGTATTCTTGTTCCCAAAGTTGACCAGTGAGAGGACCTGAGTTGGGGCTTCTTTCTTTCTTTGTTTTTTAATACATATTTTTTTTTTTTTCGGTCCAACACGGTGATACTTGAGCTCATCACGTTTTGAGTGATCCGGAGAGAGGTGAACTACTCACTCCACGCTGATGTCCGCTATAGCGGACGTCCTGCGAACACCTCTTTCTCTCTGACATCCGCTATAGCGGATTGCGTATATGCATTTTCTTTTTTTTGTTTGTTTAGAGCCAACGTCATGCTGAGTCTTGAAACTGTAGCGCGCCATGTGAGAGCCTCATTATCATAGACTGATAGAGTAACCTTTCACCGCTGCGCGGGCCATGTTGGGATCTGTTCGCTGACCACTGAGTTTTGATTTTGTTTCTATTTTACAGTAGCCCAGTTCTGTGTTTGAAGTCAGATCATAATGGCGTCTCAGCCTTCGACTAGAGTTGTTAGAAGCAGACAAGGAACACATGTTTACAGCTCACGTGAAACTGCTGAACCTGTCCAAAGTGAAGGATCAGACCTTGAAGATACTGATCAGGACGATGACCATGAATTTAGCCCCGTCTGAAGAGCGTCAAAATGCGCTGCAAAGTGAACATGGCGATGTTCAGGGAGAGGAGTGGATGGAGTCAGTGACACAGATAGGGAGGGAGGTGCAGCTCAAGGTGATGCATGTGCAAATGAACCCCCACCGACAGACAAGACTGGGGGAAGATTTTTCCAGTTCATAACGAGAGACTGGCATGAAGGTTTTTTTCTGTTTTTTTTTTTTTTTTTCCCCCCCCCCCCCGTCAATGCCTCCATACACAAAGCAGCAAAGACATGGACTGAAGTTGCAAGGCATGACTGACCACGCCCCCTTGGATGTTTTTGACCAGATCAGGTCCACGCTTCACGCCTAGGTATTTCGTCATTATTAGTTACTCTGTGAGTCTCTCTCTCTCTCTCTCTCTCTCTCTCTCTCTCTCTCTCTCTCTCTCTCTCTCTTTCTCTCTCTGTATGTTGTTGGTTGTGTGTGGTGGTGATGTGGTGGTGGTGGTGTGTGTGATGTGTGTGTGTGTGTGTGTGTACATGTGTGTGTGTGTGTGTGTACGTGTGTGCGTGTGTGTGTTTTTGTGCTTACAACATACATGTACAAATATATCGTGTGTGCGCGCGCGCGTGCCATGTGTGTGTGTGTGTGTGTGTGTGTGTGTGTGTGTGTGTGTGTGTGTGTGTGTGTGTGTGTGTGTGTGTTTCTTTTTTTACTCTGTGCATGTACATATGAACAAATATGCTGAACGTCTGATTATGATCCTGTTGTTTTATTGAGACTGAGATTATGATCTGTTGTTTGTCTGTTTTAGGTGTCATAGGTGTCGTTAAGTGGATGGACAAGAAAACTGTCTATTTGATGACCACCAACATGGATCCAGCCATGGATATGCACGCGACAACAACGTAAGTTTCAACGCTAGTAGGCTGAATCAGATTCGAACCCCCTAGCTGTTGTGTTTGTGAAGACCCTCACTCTGCACCCGGCCGACCAAATGTAAGGACCGCCACATCAGCTCTCTGTAGCACCGTTGCTGCTGTAACTGTCTCAGAAGATAATGAACACATAGTATGCAAGACATGTGCAGATGAAACAGTTGCAGTGGGATGCACGGGAGCCGAGGCACTGAGAGACATACATTCTATTGTGACGATAGTCCAGAAAGAACTAGTACCAAGACAGGGCTGCCCAGAACATCGTTTTTCTTCTGACCTAGTTACCAAGGGGGCATGCAGAAAAAAAGTTTTCAATTGTCCTTTAAGCAAATCATTCTGCCCATTAATCGGCGATGGTTTTAATTCATATAAATTATTAAAAGGGGGAGGGCAAGAAAACACGACAACCCATTTTCTCGTCTTCTGCCATTTTGTTACCCAGTGTCCACTAGACGATTTGTGTGACCCGCTTGGATTGGTCAGAGCCTTCTGACTTGGCCAACCATTTGGAACGACACGTACTGATGTTGATGGGAAAAAGACTTATTATGGCTATTTTACGAAGGAAAATCTCCTGCCTTCGCGATGGCACTGCAGCCTTGGGCAAAATAACGGTAAAGTTTCATATCTCCTCAGTAGGCCTTTTGCAAAAACACAGATACTGCTCTTGCTCGAAGAATATTACTCTTGCTCGAAAAATGTTGCTCTTGCTCGAAATATATTGCTCTTGTTAGAAAAACATCACTCTTGGTCGGAAAGCAGGACGCAGCTGTCGCCGTATACCTGACGCAAGAGATCGCCTGCTTCCAGAAGCTGGATGACCGTTACGGTCCTATCCTTGTCGCCCATGGCAATGGTTGATTCCTTATTTCACTGTTTCTGTTTCGCTTTCATCGAGGAGGTGTCACTGCATGCGGACTAGTCCATATGCCCAACACCACATCCGCAAAGTTTCGGGACCACACTCCTCATGAGTTCAAGCTGATGGATAAATGAATAAATGACTAAGATAAGAGAATTTAAGAAGAGGGTCTTGTGGCTACGACCTACCAGATGTCTGACCTATGCATTAGCCCTACGAGCTGATCAGACTTGAGTAACCTGCCTACCACTGGCTGTGCCATTATTCTTGGAGGTCCAGCTGAGATGATTTCACTGACAAGACAGAAGTGCTTTAACAGATGAAGCTATAAGCGCTGGCCTAGTAGGCAACGCCTTTAAAGACAGTGACGCAACAGAGGAGGTATATCAGCATCCGGCAG
>JADBJO010003963.1:115000-117500 GCA_016801955.1 Conus betulinus | reverse complement strand
TCCGTAAAATTTTCTTTCTTCGACTGTCACAGTTTGCTATATAATGAGATGAGAAGATATGTAACGTGTTTTATAACCGTGTACAATGTTTGTGTACATTGTCAATGTTCATCATCGATTTTTTTTTTCTTTATGTGTACACATTCAAAACAAAAAGTTCAATGTCTGTCTCCAATCTCTCTCTCTCTCTCTCTCTCTCTCTCTCTCTCTCTCTCTCTCTCTCTCTCTCTCTCTCGCCTTCTTTCGTTTTGCTCTCTTTACGCCCCCCTTCCACTTCTGTCGTGTGCTGTGGAGTCAAGATTTTTGCTTTGGAATATTGTAAAATATCTCCGCGTTACTACATACACATCTGCCGGCAACTTTCTCTTCCTTTCAGCCGAGCTTCCGCTTCAATGAGTAGCCTGCCTCTCTCTCTCTCTGTCTCTGTCTCTGTCTCTGTCTGTCTGTCTGTCTCTCTCTCTCTCTCTCTCTCTCTCTCTCTCTCTCCTCTCTCTCTCTCTCTCTCTCTCTCTCTCTCTCTCTCTCTCTGTTGCTACAATAGTTTGAAATGTGCTCATCTGTTTGACAAAAGACACTTAAGCAAAAGATGGTCTTCTTCCGCTTTAAAGTTAGCAGGTTCTTCGCTTGTCTCCTTTGTTCGGAACACGGTGACTCATTGATTTTGCTTCGCGATCTCTCCACGGTTGTTCAGAACTCGACAACGAAACATCATGGTGATTTGTTGCACGCAAATGCATGCTTTTTTTTTTTTTTTTTTTTTAAACTACACGTCATTGACAACGTCGGGAAAATGCGCCGCGCGCGCAAGCTAGCACGTACGCTGGCGCGCGCGCGCGCGCGCGCGCACACACACACACACACACACACACACACACACACACACCACACACGCACACTAAGCGTTCGTTGACCTCATTTCAAAGTTAATGTACAGGCGCACCTATTTTTGAGTCGAAGACAACTTCCGGTATTTATAGCCATCATGGCTCCCTACAACTAGCCATCAACCAACTCCACAGGTGGTGGTCACGATCCAAATCCAGAACTTCCTCGGGTTGCACGTTGCCTGCCACATGTCCCTCCCTCATGGGTCCGGTCAGGTTTCCAGGGCGAGCTGGGCAGCTGCCAGCAGCCAGAGTGCCTTAGGCAAAAGATTTTCCAGGTCACTGACTGTCTGCCAGGTCAAAGACGGGCCGAACAGGGCAACTTGGTGCGCATGCGCGTCTGTCTGCTTCTTTGTGAGATGGTTGACGGCTGGCGGCTCTATCATTATTATTATATTACATTGGGTATTTATATAGCGCCTATCCTCGGTCACAGCGCTTTACAATAAACACACTACCTCACTCACTCAACGGGCTGCCTACCCAGGTAGAGCCGGCCGAAGAGCAGCCCACTGGCGCTCATTCAGTCGTTTCCCGTACCATTCAAATATCAGTCACTCATTTCATTTATCTCATTTATCTCATTTATTCCTCGAGTTTCTCACATCGGATGCATGCGATGTTTATACGTGTCCTCCATTTTCCACCGGTACACGATGGCACACGATAACAGTAAGTGACAATTTTTATGGCTTGGTAAGAAATACCAGGCGGCTATCTTTAATCTATATCAATTTTGCCAGGGCAGCGGGGAACCCCCCTGCTCTTTTCGATTTTCAACTGCCGTGGGTTGTTTAATGTGTGCAGGGGGCCAGGAAGGCACACGGGTCTGACTCGCTTATAGTCCCCATCCGATGGACTTGACGTTCAGTTCGATTTGTCATTCAAACTGGGAAAGAAAAGGGCGAGAAAGGCAGGGCTCGAACTTCTCACACGTTGGATTGGCAGGCGAACGTCTTAACCACTCTGCCACCTTCCTTCCTCTAGTCCATGTCAGCCGAGGCGACCTTTGACAGTTCTCTCTGTCTGTATGTCACTGTCTGTCTGTCTGTCTGTCTGTCTGTCTGTCTCTCTCTCTCTCTCTCTCTCTCTCTCTCTCTCTCTCTGTCTCTGTATATCTATTTATCAACCTCTCTCCGTGTGTATCTAGTTATCAATCTACCAGTCCACCGATCAATCAATCAATGAAATCAATTAATCTATTTAACTATCTACATATCTTTCTATCCATCTATCTATCTATAAGTCTGTCTACCTATCCATAATTATTTCTTTCTTTCTTTCCATCTATCTGCGTGTCTGTGTCTTTGTGTGTGTAAAAGACACACACACACACACACACACACACACACACACACACACACACACACACACACACACACACACACACACACACACGTGCGCGCACATGCACCCCAGAGCATCACTTAATACCCCTCGTCCGCGTCCTGGTAATTTGCTCTGTCTAAAAGAAATCTGATCTTGTGGTTTAACAACCCCTCGGTGAATATATAAAGACATTGTGTGGTCGTGCGAGCGCGCGCGCGCGCGCGCGCGCGCGTGTGTGTGTGTGTGTGTGTATGTGTATGTGTAATTACGGGTGGATGGTTGGTTAG
>JADBJO010003963.1:105000-112500 GCA_016801955.1 Conus betulinus | reverse complement strand
TCCACAACAAATGATGGCGAAAACGTGTTCTTACATGAGAAGTATCCAGGCTCCACCAGCGTGTGTGTGTGTGTGTGTGTGCGTGCGTGCGTGCGTGTGTGTGTGTGTGTGGGGGGGGGGGGGGGGGGGGGGGGTGGATGTGTACGTGTGTGCGTGCGTGCGTGTGTTTGCGTAGGATCTGTTAAGAGAGGGCAACACAGATAGACGAAGAAGTACTGGCCGACATGGTCAGAAAGAAGACGAGGAGGAGAAGGTTAAAGGGGGGGAGGGGGGGGGGGGGGTGAAGGGAGAAAGTGGGGTGGAAATGAGGAGGGGGTATGGGGTGGGGGAGACACCAGAATCAAGGTAACGACGCTGACAAAGAAGACGAACCAGCAAAGGCCCAGTCGTTCCATCAACAGGATGTAAACAAACCATCCAAGTGCAGCCACGTGAAATGCAGTTCGCGTTGTTTATCGGCAAGCAGACCACGGGGGCCATATCCATTTCAAAACTGATCCAGTGATTACATGTTTTTGTAAAGTCAGATCACTCCAAACATCCAACAACAACCGCAACAACGACAACAGCAACAACAACAGCAACACAACAGCAACAACAGCAACAACGACAATAACAACAATAACAATAACAACAACAACAGCAACTTAAACCTCTCCCGATTTTTCATATCAAAAACAGCCTACGCCTCGTTCGCAAGGAACTGTTTTTGATGTTATAGCAACTGCTTTTGTTTAACACCCTGCAATGAAATCAAAACATCAGCTGCTGCATGAACCCAAACCCCAAACAGTAATCTGTTGGCCCGAAACTTGCACAGTAAGAAAAAAAAACACAAACAAAAACAAACCACGATGACAACAACGACAACAATCTGACAAAACAGCATCGAATCTGAATCAAACTGAAAGACTATTCCTATTCCTGGCACGGCACACGATCTTGGTATGCAGTTTTATTTCTTAATGGTGATCGACAACCTCATGAATTTTCAAGCAACAAACTACATCAAGATCAGTTACATTGACAATGCAACTCCAAAAGGTAAAATGGACATAAAAAAACTGAATTAAGAACCCCGGAAAAGCCCAAACACAAAGACTGTCAATTCAATACGCGCCAGAAAAAAAAATGTAGGACTGTGAACATTTTTTGTTGTTGTTGTTGTGTTGTTGTTGTTGTTGTCAGTTTGGTTATTTGTTTGTTTGTTATGACAAACGCTTGGTTATATCTTTATGGTCTTAAGAAAAAAAATAATGACCAGTGACTGACAAATGAAAAAGTCTATAAAATGCGATTGTATATCCTGTACATATTTTTGTTAGTACGAATATTCGCCTGTTTCTTCACTATTAGAAATGCTTTACATTCCATTCGACAGGCAGAATCTTTTCTTTTTTTTTTTTTTTTTTTTCGAAGAAAAACATCGAAACTGGAAGCAAATTTTCGGCTAAAAAGGCTAAAAACATTTTCGCTAGAAAGGCCATGCTCCTCTCGTTTAAAAAGACTGCTTTTCGCTGAAAAAAAGTGGATGGAGGGGGGGGGGGGGGGGGGGGGGGGGGGGGAGGGTTTGCTGAAAGACCGCCCACACTAATTCACCTTTTTTTTTTTTTTATACACAACTGTCTGAGATGTTAGGTGAGGGGGAGGACTCTAGAAAGAAAATGACCATGTCCAGCCCTTCATGACTGTTTGGGAGCGCCGCTGAGCTCTCCCATGAGGACAGAACCAGTACACACACTGTTTTTTTTTGTTGAACCTGCAATTGAACTCCTACGTCTGTCTCCCCCCCTTTTGTCAAGGACGTTGAAAGGGGATAGTTTTCTTGTTTCCTCTGTCTGCGTCCTGTCAGCACTCGTGCGCCTCGTGGATGTATACCAAAAGAAGCAGTAATTTAAAGTCAGGGGAAAGGGATTGTTTCCCCTGGGGAAATGTAGACAGGGAAAGCTGTTTGATGACGATGTTACGTAATGCAACACAACGTGATGCATTACAATACCACACAATGCAACTTATTACAATATAAAAAAAAAAAAAATACTTTGCAAATATCATGCGTTAATCAAGTGGGCTTATATTCGGTTTTTAAACTTTGTGGCCCTTTAGAAAATGCCCAGGTGAAAAGATACCATGCTTGGTGCAGAATGTATATCATTATCATAAACATTTATACACCTAATCGATCGAATGCCCCAGGCGTTTACAATACACAAGAACACACATCAAAAGAAAAAAGCAAAGATAAACCAAAAAGACAGGCAAACACAAAAACCTACCCCATAGTCACAAGCGCTCACCTCACATCCACATTCACCACCAACCAGCTTCGTTCTCTCATACCCCCTCTGCACCCATCACCCACCAATCAAAACGAAAATACTGGATACACAAGCACAGGTATCCAGACACATGTCACACTCCTGAAAACAGCTGGCACATATCTGCATATATCTATCAGATGGGTAAAGAAAAGGTTTTTAAATCTGACTTAAAACAGGATGGAGCGGCAGTTGATGTGGGTGATTGTTCCAAACAAAAGAGGCCTGTTAGGCAATTGAACGCTGATTAAAAACAGGGGATTTTAGTACGAGCAAACGGAATGTGGAAGAAAACAAAGTATGAGAAGAAGAGCGGAATTCACAGGATGGGGGTATACAAATGCAGCAAATAAGACAGACACTGAGGACAGAAACAGTCGAAATACTTGCAGTGGAGAGATGCAACTTTGAAGGGGATCCGTTGCTGAACAAGGAGCCAATGAAGAAAACGCAACGATGGGGAAATGTGGTCAAATGTAGATGAGCGAAAGATGAGGTGGCAATATGATTTTGGATCTTTGGATTTTTTTTTTGGATAAAGCAACATGGGGAGCCAGCCAAACCAGCATTACAATAATCGAAATGAGAGGGTGCAAACGCACAGAAAAGGCTTTTACTGGGGTGTTTAGAAAGGAGGTGACGGATGGAAACAATGCGACAGAGTTTAAGAGAACAAATCCTAACGACATTAGCAACATGTTGAAAGGAAGCAGTTTCATCGAGTGTCACGCCAAGGTTGTGAGTAGAAGATGGAAGAGTGATCGATAAGTCAATGAGTCGATAGAAGATGAAGTAGAGAGATGATTCAAATACTTTGGTGAACAAATCGACATTGTTTCAGTTTTGTCTTCTTTCAGTCAAGTTTGTTGTCTGCCATCCAGTTTTTGAGGCCAAGTACACAGGATTGAGTGCTTCCAGCCATTTGTCATAAGATCAGAAACAGATATATAGATATATATATATATATATATATATATATATATATATATATATATCATATATAAACTGTGAGTGAAAACTGTGATGGAAAATGGATTGTTCATTTACAGCAGCAAACGGCTGGCCCGAGCACTGAGACCCGAGGTACGCCGTGCAGTTATGGAGTTAGACTGAAGTAGAACCATTGAATGAAACAACATGATGACAATCGTTGACGTACGAGTGGAGCTGGTTGTGAGGACTATATCACAGACACCAAAACAAACATGCCAACGGAAGAGAATAGAATGGTCGATGGAATCAAAGCCGCGGACAGGTCTAGCAGCAGAGAGAGAAGTGATGTGTTGTTGTTGTCGAGGCCAGTTCGTCAGTCACTGTAGATGTCAGGAAGAGCTGTTCCAGTGACATCGTGAGAGAGCTAGACAGACTGAAGGGAGTAGACATGTTGTTAGAATGAGAGAGCCAGGCAGACTGAAGGAGTAGACATGTTGTTAGAATGAGAGAGCCAGGCAGACTGAAAGGAGTAGACATGTTGTTAGAATGAGAGAGCCAGGCAGACTGAGGGAGTAGACATGTTGTTAGAATGAGAGAGCTAGGCAGACTGAAGGGAGTGGACATGTTGTTAGAATGAGAGAGCTAGGCAGACTGAAGGGAGTAGACATGTTGTTAGAATGAGAGAGCTAGGCAGATGAAGGAGAGTAGACCATGTTGTTAGAATGAGAGAGGGCAGACTGAAGGGAGTAGACATGTTAGAACGAAGACGAACCTTGAGCTGAGCAAGAACGAATAAGACCATTGACGATCTTGTCAGCCACTTGAAATATTTGCTTCTGTACAGTTAATCCAGACTGAAGCCACTGTCGCTCAGCTCCACGCCCTTTACGCTTGGCCTTTAACAGCAGTGACCCTAAGGAGGTGGGCCCAGGTGAAGGCGCTCCCTTGAAGTCTTGGCCTCTCGTAGCAGGGGCGTGTTGAGGAGGTTGTTCGGTTCATCGGGTGGAGCTGGAGGCAGAGTACAGAGTGGGAACCAGAGGTCAGCGGAAACCTCAGAAAGGTGCCCCACCTGCACTAAGTGTTTATGTGGCAGAGGGGCGGGAGAAAGCAACAGATCAGAGACGTGTGGGTCAGATGGGGTGGTGTGGACGGCGATGACGGACTTCAAGATGGAAAGGTCTGACCTGTGGACGATGTCATCTAAAGTGTGTCTGCGGATGTCTGTTGGCCCACGGACTGACTGAACAAGACTGAGTCAGTCCAGCAGGTCAACACCTTCGGCAGCAGTGATGTCAGCCAGACGCTCAACATGAATGTTGAATTCGCCAGCAATGATGTAAGAGCCACTAGGGTGTATTGCAAAAAGACAAGATCAGAAAGTTCAGCAATGAACACCGAGTCGGTCAGACGGTTCTTACAGCTTTGGAGAAGGACAATACAAACACAGCAGGGGAAAAGTCCGGTCGGGGAAAAGTAAGGGTGAGCTTCACTAGTTTTTAAGGAAATATATTGAAAAGGAAAAACAGATTTGGTGGAAACAAACAGCGACAATGCGCTGCCAGCAACAACAGCAATGCCATCACCAGGGGGGAGGACGGGGAAAGGAGGGAGTGTAGCGGTCAGTGGGAGCGACGTCACGGCACTGGCCTCATCTCCAAGTGGACAAAACCAGGTGTTTTTAAGACGGCCAAAATGCAAGTGTCATTTGTCCTAGATAAAAGATCCAAGAGCCGAACGTTTACCCTTCCCAGAGCCCAGGAAGTGAGCATTAAAAAATACCAAGACGAAAAGACGAAACTCGCCAAAAAAGAAACGCTCTTGACAGAAAGATTGTCACGAACGACAAAGTTAAATGGGTTGGAACCCGTAAGCCTGTCATTGGCTGGGTACGCACTATCAAAGGGGGGTGGGGTGGGGGGGGGGTGGAGGTGGAGGTGGGACAGAGTTCACAAGTGAAAGTTCGTTGATCAAGTCCTGAAAAACAAAGTCAGAAGAAACAACGTTGATGGCGTGACGTTTACGCGCGCCACTTCGATTGCAAGTGATCTGGAGAGTTTTCAAGTGAGCGACAACAAGCCAAGGACCAAGACTCGCCTGCACGGGTGAAACCAACGCAATCAGCTGATCAATGGTGTACGAGCACACAACGCGACTCTTGCCATTTCCAGCTGACTGAGTCCCGTCAGACGACAGAGCAGTAACACGGTAGCCGACATCGTCACGGCTGAGTGGACAGGGGCGCACGTGCACACAGCAGGGAAAGAAAAATGGCGGAAATTCAACATAGGAAACGATGCCAAGCCAAAAAAAAAAAAAAAAAAAAAAGGGAAACGAAAAAGAAACAGAACAGTACTTTGAAAACAGGCAGAGAATCAATATCGAACAGTGGTTCTCGAAGTCACACACCAAAATTAACCTCTGAATGGTCACAATAGACAGCAATGGTCACAATAAACAGCAATGGTCACAATAGACAGCACACTAGCACACACAACCCGGAGCGAGGTAGCCATGCCTGTGAGGCGCTTGAACCATGTGACACGCGTGTATCAAGCGAGAGGTGGCACTCAGTAGTTGGGCAACAGCTAATTTCTTTGAAATTGTGACCTTCAACTCGGTACGCCAGGAAGTTTCCAGAATTTGGCAAGTAGTGACGTCCAGACACATGACTTCTGTGTTGAATGAATGAATGAATGAATGAATGAATAATGACAATGATGAAAACAATAATAACAACAATGATGATAATGATAACAAAAATAATAATGAAAATCATAATGATAACGAGAGAGAGAGAGAGAGAGAGAGAGAGAGAGAGAGAGAGAGAGAGAGAGAGACAGAGAGAGAGAGAGACAGAGAGAGAGAGAGAGAGAGAGACCTACAATGTGATCCACATTTTTTCCGTACAAAATCTTCTTTATTTTCAGTATAGATAAGCATGATCAATGTTACCTGTTCGCGCTAGAGGTAAGAGATTGACATTGATGATATCGAAGCTTTTGTTTTTGTTTTTTTTTTTTTTTTCCTGCGTCATGGATAATAATGTGGCGTAAATGATGAATGTAAGATCCGAATTCTCGCTCCTCCCACGCAGACTACCAAAGTCAATGTCTGGGGTGTTATAAAACACACACACACACACACACACACACACACAGAGGCATGACAGTAGATCTAGGGCAGTGAGTGAAAATCCTATTGCATAAGCGGCTCATTGCTACTTTTAAGAGTCGTGTTTGAAAGCTGGAAGCCTATCAGGTTCAACGTCCCCTTTTACCAGAACTTATAGGGTAGACGGCTTCTTTAAACCAAGAAGAAGAAAAAAAAGAAGAAAAACGAGAAAAAGAAAAGCAAAAAGAAAAAAAGAAAAAGAAGAAAAAAAGAAAAAAGACTTAAAACCTGGTACACTGCACTGCCCGTTCACAACGCTCATCGCCCAGCCTGCGGCTCGTCTCACGAGATAAGGGGGATAATTAAGGGGTGTTGAATGGGGATGGAGTCGGGATTACAGGTTATTGAAAACGTGACGTAGAAAGGGAGGAGGGGGGAGGGGGAGGGGGAGAGTTGGAGGGGGGGGGGGGGGGGGGGGGGGGGGGGTGGGGGGTGTGGGAAAGGAAAGGGTATTGATTCACCTGGTGAGAAGCCATCGACATGGTGGGTTGAAAATGATGGTATCTAGACAGGCGATGTTGGGGAGACTTAAGATTATAATGCCCACTACTCACATAACCTTAGTATATACGTGGAGATGAGAGAGAGAGAGAGAGAGAGAGAGAGAGAGAGAGAGAGGTGGTGGGTGGAGGTTTGAGGGGGGGAAAAACAGACGCGAGGAGGGCGAACAAGAGTGCTACGTTATCTAACCTCCAGGTCTTGAAAAATCACTATTTATCCGGCTTGTATAGAAAATGAAGTCGATTATCAACTGAGGGGGGTGGGGGGTGGGGGTGGGGTGGGGGTGATTGTATTTTAGGCCATGCAAGGGGTGGGGGAGGGAGGGGATGCACTCTACGTTAGCTAACCACAAGAGTGACATCAGGGTTACGAAAACTGAAATCATTACTCAAACACAACACACACACACACACACACACACACACACACACACACACACACACACACACACACACACACTATAGTAAAAGCGCAGACAATGTTAGGTAAGTACCCAAAGTCTGACCAGGGCGTTGCGCTAATGCACAGGTCGGGTGTCTGCTATATAGCGTACACGAGATCCCTGCCTGCTATCCTT
>JADBJO010003963.1:72500-95000 GCA_016801955.1 Conus betulinus | reverse complement strand
GTTTCAAAACGTGGGTAGTTTGTGTTTTCATTGTGTTCTTTCCCACCAATGCACCCAGCCAATGGACTGCTCGGGCGGCAAACTGAGTTTCTGTCGTAGAGCATCTACAGCATGTACAAATTCCTCGTCTGAATCAGAAGCGTGAATGTCCCCGACTATGTGTGACGCGCTGACTAAGGTATCTCGACACCTTCCTTATCTGCTGGGCAAGTTCTCTAACGCTTCTTCGTCAGTCTTCTTACAGCCTCTTTTTTTTTTTCGTCCTGTCGATCCTCGTGTCTTCTACAGAAATACGGGAACTCAATTTGCTGTTCTGTATTCACAGTCCTTTAGGATTTCCTGCCGTGATCGGGTTTGGCATCTGTGGATTCATGTAACATTGTAGCGCATGTGAAAACTCCATTCCTAAAATATGTATCACGCAATAGTAAACAACAAAATGGCACTACCACTGCTAACAAAGTACTGTATGTTATTTTGTTCGGAATCTTTATTCCTTATGAAAGAAACGTGAAGTGACCTGTTCGCAACTTAAATATACTATTGCAGGCACGAACGGTCCCGCCAACAGAGTCACACAATTCAAAGCCGATGCTGGGTGTTATGTTGCTATGTATTACGTTTACTGTCAAAAGAAAGGTGTGTTGCTACCATAGAGACCCACTAGCAGTGAGGATATCACTCTCGTTACTTTTTTTTCTGTCCGTTTGTCTGTATGCTATGAAAAGCGTGTGAGAATGCAGTGTTTCAGTTCTCCCTCTCCCTCTCTCTCTCTGCCTCTGCTTGTGTGCCTGCTTGTGTGTGTGTGTGTGTGTGTGTGTGTGTGTGTGTGTGTGTGTGTGTGTGTGTGTGTGCGCGTAAGTCAGTGTGTGTGTGTGTGTGTGTGTGTGTGTGTGTGTGTGTGTGTGTGTGTGTGTGCTTTCTGGACTGCTTTTGGAATACCACCATTTAATATGGACGATAAATTCCGCATTGTTTAAGGAGTTTCTATATGTTAAAAGCTGACTTCTTTGCTGTTTTGAAAGCGACAGCCTTTAGCCTTGACATGTCTGTTTTACCTAAAACGATATTTAGAATATCAGATTCAGAATCAGCACTTACGGCTGTGGATTGTCAATCGCAATCTAGTCGTTCAGAATGGTATGTGAGGTCTTATTTCTAAATCGGTTAAAAGCACGAAGTTCCCCCCATAACTTTGTGATGGGTTTCCATGCTCTCCAGTGTACGCGGCAACGACCTAGCTGATGTTTCTGCATGGGAAGCTGGTTTGTAATATAACTTATTCTTCAGCAGCAGCTCAGGTTCCGTCTGGAGTATGAGACAAGATTCAACTCCGAACCACAGATGGGCTCTGACAAATCCAGCAATGTACTCACCCCCCAAGGCGTTTTTCCAACTCGTCACTTAATGCAAAAATTTCGAATTAATGGATGGTGAGGCAAACATTTAAAACCGACACCTGCATTTCCTTGTCATCATCACTATTTCGATATTCCTTATCAGCCGCCGTGGCGATGTGGTTAGCGGTGCGGGCTCCGGCTGGGAGGTCGTGGGTTCAATTCAGAGCCATGTGGAATTTTTTTTTTTCTGCCCTGACCAGCTGCTACCGATAATTGAGTTTTTTCCAGGCTCCATTGGGAAGACCGGGACCACACAGTCGAGTTTCATCTACTGCTTAATTTATGCGTTCAAATGTTCTGACCAACTGTTGCAGGTGTTTGTATCTCTCGGGCCTGGTTGACGCCGGGATATATTATGAAAGTAAGCGCTGAGTACAGCCCTGTCATACAGTCTCAGACTGTAACGAAAATCTGTAGCGTCATCTCATCATCATCCTCATTTTCATCGATCAGCGTAAAGCAACCCTCATATTCCGTGGCCCTCCATGCCCTGTTCTCATGGTGACCTCAGTTGCCATGTCCTCTCCATGTCTATGGCCTTGGATTGGTTCCGTCGGGGTCACCGGTATTGGCAAATCATGGGACTGTCGTTGGATGGACGTGGTGGCGACCTCTGGAGGGGGAGGTCAGGGGGTCGGGATGAGCAGTGTGGGTGCAATGTCACTGAGGTGACACAGAAGATGGGACAGCAGCAGCAGGAACAACAACAAGATGATGATGATATTCCTTTCTTTAGTTTGACTGCACGAACACAGGAGCTAATTTTCAGCCTGTTCATGATAAGATCAAGTTTTTGAATCTCCGCTGACAATTTCGAGTGTGTTTAATTTCAGTTTGTACCCGTCTGCTGATTGATCGGACGTACACATGTGGAAACGAAACCGCGCACGCGCCCCAGTTGATGCCAAAAGGCGGTGCCAGGCGGATGCGTGAAAGTGGTTTTTTTTGCCGTGAGTATCTTGCGTGAATGATTTCCTTCGACCTTCATAATTTCTTTCAGGTCACTAACAAATTTCACAATCACAGTAGAATCATTAGGATTCTAACAATCTAAGAAATTACTATTCTAAAGTTTTTTTTTATATTAGACTGGTCGGCTTTCTGATCGACACCGGAAGTCTAGATCCTTTGTGCTGGGCACTTTCAGAAGCTGAACTTTTGAGCACACATCAGCAGCTCTTTCAGTAGCAATGCCGGAGGGTCGTTCAAAACCCACGGACAGCGGCAGGCTTATAACAGTCCCAGAATCGGTTAGAAGCCTGATTCAAAAACTAGATGCAAGCCGGAACAAAAAAAAAAAAAAAAAAAAAAAAAATCGAGACCATAGCGGGACTACTTATGAGAAAACTTCCAGACGACGAGACGGGGCCGCACACCCGCCAAATTTGCCCGAGTTTCTGGAGACGATTCAGAGTCCCAACAGAACCACAACAGTGA
Organism: Conus betulinus; assembly: GCA_016801955.1. Lineage (NCBI taxonomy): Eukaryota > Metazoa > Mollusca > Gastropoda > Neogastropoda > Conidae > Conus > Conus betulinus. The sequence continues at coordinate 92,163 of JADBJO010003963.1, read as the reverse complement.
TGTTTTGGAACTGAGAGAAGATGGGGAATTGGAAGAATTGGTGGGAAAAAGAGGCACAACTTTTAGGGTCTCTCATAACTAAAGAGCTGACCAGTCAGAGACAAATTCAACCTTGCTGAAAGAGATTGCCCCATAAACTGAGCAGGGACAAGTCTCTGTCAGTCAGGAAGTGAGAGAGAAGAACTGGCAGAAATGTTAATGGACGATTCACGAACAAACTCAGCTCAGATCTGCAAAAGAAGAAATTTGAAGCCCTTAACAGACCGGCGAATTGTCCTAAATTGATCGTCCCGCCGGTAAGTCTCGAAATATGGTCGAAATTACCACCTGCGACCTGAAAATGCAACATATTCAAAGAGCGGTTATCAAGGCGGCGACTGTGTGCGTGCGTGCTGCGAGTGGATTACTTGACAGCGGCTTGCCCTGTTCAGAGGTCAATTCTGAAGCCGTCAAGCATCGCACCAACGCGATGGCTATTTTGGGGTCACTTCTCTCGCGCTAGATTTCGTTGCGCAGACGCAGTGGCATCAGGCCACATGTGCACAGTTTTCGCGGATTTGTGATGAATCAGTCCCGATCACAGACCAGTTGTTTGGGGACAGTTTATCCGCGACACTCAAAGATGTGAGACCGACCGCATCAGCTCCAGTGTGGGCCATGAGCGCAGATACCGCGGCAACGGCCACTACCGTCGTGGACAAGCGGTCGGTTCTTACTACTCCGTGTCAGGTCGCGTACGTGGTCATTATTTAGGCCAAAGGAACAAACCGATTAAAAGGTAGCATTGGCTCCAGCAGAAACGGGGACATCAGAATCCCAGCTCCCAATAGAAGAGGTGAGCTTGGTTCCATCCTTAAAACCTCGGAAACACGAGTTCTGTTGGGGGGGGGGGGGGGGGGGGGGGGGGGGTTAGACAGTTTGAAGATGCGTGATCTAGAACACTTCAGACCCAGAGATTTTAAGCATAATAGCAGGGGTTAAGGTTGAATGTGACTGTCCTTAAGACCAGTGCCCAAGTTATAATGCACAAAAATGTCACAAATCAGAAAGAGTGCAAGATCATTGATTCAGAGGTTCAAAAGTTGATAGCAAAGACAGTAATTTCCCCTTGTGAGCATTGCCCTGGTGGAGTTATTTCTCCAGTTTTTTTTTTTATCAGAGAAAAGAAAAAGATGGATCTTACAGCATGATTTCAGATCTAAAAAGACTCCATTTAGAAGTCAGTTATCATCATTTCAAAATAGATACTCTGAATACAGCACCGATCTTCCTGATAACTGAAGGCTGCTTTATGGCCTCGATTGATCTGAAGGACGCTATTATAGTGTAGCAATCCATGAACAGCACAGAAAACTACTCAGATTTTCATGAAGAGATCAACTCCGTAAATTCAATGCTTTACCCAATGGCCTATCATCAGCTTCCTGTTTGTTCACAAAGCTGTTAAAATCCTATGCCTCCCTCAGAATGAAAGGTCATGTATCTGGGGGGGGGGGGGGGGGGGGGGGGGGGGGGGGTTGGGATGATTCTCTGTTGGCTGGACTCCCAAAGAGCAACTGCATGAAGAATATTAAAGACACTATTCAGCTCACAACAAGGATTCAATACCTTGGAGTCATCATAGATTATGTCTCCATGAAAGTCACACTTAGTGCTGAAAGGGCTGTTAGCATACTGTCTAGTTGTCAAAAGCTTCTTGATGAGCAAAGTCACACAGCTTGAGGAAGACAAAATTAGATTTGAAAAGGAACAGAGGTGACTTTGACCAACTCATGCAGTTGTCTGAAGAGAGTAAGGAGGAACTTACATGGTGGACTGCCGATGTGACCGATACAGAGAATGACATTTGCAGTATGGAACCAGATTTAGTTGTCACCACTGATGATAGGGGCACAGGCTGGGGGTGTGGGTGTGGAGGTACAGCATTAGGTGGACAATGGTTGCGGCATGAAAAGGTCTTTCACATTAATATTTAGAATTGAAGGCTGTTTTACTTGCTTTGCAGTTATTTCAGGGAAAGCCGGAAAATAAACAAGTCCGGATAATGATAGACAATACAACAGCAGTTAGCTGTATCAATGGCATGGGAACAAGCCATTCAGATGCTTGTAATGACATCACTTTTACAATTTGGTCATGGTGCATTTCTAGGAATATCTGGATCAGTGCAGCGCACATTCAAGGGGAGCAGAACAGCACAGCTGACAAGGAGTCCAGGCATCAGAACACTGATGCAGGGTGGAAACTTGATGAGCAAGCTCTGCAGTATGCTTTTTCAACAGCTCAGGGCTTCTCCAGGTATTAGACCTCTTTGCTTCCAGGTTGAACTTTCAAATGCGGCGATACATTTCATACAGGCCGGATCCAGAAGCTGAAGCAATGGATGCTTTTTCCATGTCTTAGGAGCATTTACGGTGGTATGCATTTCCACCTTTCAGCATCAAAGGACGGGTGCTGGAGAGGATCCCGGAGACACCATGCAGAGGGGGATAATTGTGGTACCCAACTAGCCGACACAACCGTGGTTCGCTGTTCGTCAACATCTTATCTACTGCCCTCTAGTAGAACTCAGGTGCTGACGCCGTCTTCTTCACCTATCCAGCGACCTCTGAGCAGTTCATCCTCTCATTCAGAAACGTCGGCTAAACCTGTTTGTCTGCAACATCTCGGCAAAATTTCTTAACTTCTGGTTTCTCAAAAAAAATTCAGTCACTCTAATCATGGATTCATGGAGACCCAGCAACCATAAGTCCTACAACACCTGCATTCAAAATGGCAGAAATTTGTGAGCAGAAATGACATCACTCCTTGTACTCGTGTGCATGCGGCAAATACTTGACAGAACTGTATGCTGCAGGTGCTAAGAGACAGTTACCCTAGCTTGGAATGCTGTTTCAGAATGTCTTTGTATAACACAGAAACAACAGGTCAACATCCTGTAGTTTGTAAAATTGCCAAAGGTGCGATCAACTCTAGGCTGTCACTCCCAAAGTACTGTGACGCATGAGATGTAGACACAGACATTGATATGTTGGCACAACGGCCAGATTCAGAACAGCTCAGCTTTCTTAAACTCACACTTAGGACACTTATGTCACTTGTTTTACTCTCTGGTCAGAGACGACAGACTCTTCATAGCCTTACTTTTAATTATGTAAAACATCCATGTGTCTACCTGTGTACTTGTATATAGCTCTCTTTGAAACAAACCAAACCAGGGACTCGCTTAAGCCTTTAGTCATACCTTGTTTTTAAAACAAGAGATTGTGTCTGGTTCACCACCTTCGACGGTAGTTGAAAAAGACTGCTAACCTACGAACTTGGAAAGCACTTTTTAATCAGTTGCATAAAGCTTTCTCCACTCGTGAAAAGAGACACCATTTCTCGTTGGTTGAAAGATATGCTGCTTATGGCTGGAATAGACATATCGAAGTGCTCAGCTCACAGCACTCGGGCTGCTAGTACTTCTGCTGCATTAAGCGAAGTTGTGCCAATAGACAGCATCCTCCTTCAAGCAGGAGGATGGTCAAACAGGAACCCTTTTTCAAGATTCTGTCACCGGAGTTTTTAAACTGAATGAAGATGAAAATAGTGGTTCTACGTAGACCTGAAGGTTTTCACAGTCTGTACCGGACACATTTGTAGACAAAGGGAAGTAACTCACATTATGAGCTGATCGCCTTTCAGAGCCTGTGTTAAGGAATAACGTGTGACCTCCGACGCTAAAATCTCCACATGTATACACCTGACCAATCAGCAGACGAGGAATAATTTGAAAATTAAACGAGACTTACCTGGACTTACCGGGGAGCACACGTAGCTGAAGTCTGGAGCGCGCGCGTGGTTTCGTCCCCCACATGTATACCTCTACCCAACAGCATCCTCGAAATCATCTCCATTAAACTTCAGCTTCTAGGTAAGTCTCGTTTGATTTCCAAATTATAAGACTGGACGGAACCTGACACCGTTAATTGACTGTCTTCTTGAATCTCATCCACTTGGGCATATTCTCATTTAAATTGATTGTATTTTATTTCTAACAGTGTCTAGTCTGTAAATGCTTAACATTTTTATTCTAACTATAGCCTGGTTCGGCGTCTAATTTGTACACACAGCTAGGCTTCTCCCTCTCCTATCATTCAACACCCTCTCCATCCATTTCTTCCTCTCTCTCAACAACCCCCCCACCGTTTTTAAGCTGTTCGACACTTTAGAGTAATACGTCAGTCTGTTCTGTACTCCAGATATTGAGTTCTCTCGAGTTTTGCGTATGCACGATGCCATATTGAATTGATGTTATGCCTATATGCGTATGCGGGCCCAAAGTGTGTGTGTGTATGTGTGTGTGTGTGTGTGTGTGTGTGTGTGTGTGTGTGTGTGTGTGTGTGTGTGTGTGTGCATGCGTGCACGTGGCGCGCTTGTGTAAAACAACTGCGTGCATGGATGCTTATAATTGATTTTATAATGTGTTTTAGATACTTCAAAACGTCTATGTGTTACCACTAGAAACGAGTGTGAAAGGGAGAAACCATTATTCTGAGAGAGAGAGAGAGAGAGAGAGAGAGAGAGAGAGAGAGAGAGGGGGGGGGTAGGGGTTTGGTGTGACCTGAGCGGGAGGGATTATACTAAAATGCAATTAACGAAAGGAAAGAAATGAGTTGAGTGGCTTCTTCTATTATTTGCTTTATAAGTTGTGAATTTAGTTGTTTTTTTTTCCACAGGCTGTGTGTAGAGTGAGAGTGAGAGTGAGAGAGAGAGAGAGAAAGAGAGAGAGAGAGAGAGAGAGAGAGAGAGAGAGAGAGAGAGAGAGAGAGAGAGAGTGAGTGTGTGTGTGTGTGTGCGTGTGCGTGTGTGTGTGTGTGTGATATTTCTTGTTTAACAAACATTGTTGATATTTTGTTAAAAATCTGCGCTGGGCATAATCGTGACAACCAAAGAATAATCCGACGATAAATTGGTTTCAGTCAGTCAGCCAGTGTGTGGGTTTGTGTAAAATATGGGGAGCTGAAGAGTTGAAATCTTAAAAGGTGAGACAAAGAGGGACGCGGGGATGTACAGACGACATATTAGGCTGGTACACCTTTCTTATTTGATTTTGTCAAGAAAGAAAGAATAAACTATTCTTACTTTTCTCACGTACATTACATCTGTAACATTGTTGTGTAGTTAGCAGCCTTCATTATGGCAGTCCTTTCAGATATACATGCATCATACGATGAAAACCAGACTATTCTGGATATAGAACAAATAATATGTCAAATTTCATTCTTTTGTCAAAGTATAAGGTACAAATAGAGAGTAAGAAAAATACCACCCAGGGAAAACAAAATCCTTGACGAAAAGGAGTCTTTCCTCGAAAAGGCTTTTTACAGCAAGATTCAAGGGTGCAGCTTTGCTGCATTGTTGTCAAGTAACGCACAGATAAAACTGTGGTTAGCTCAGCTGTGTGTCGCCCCAGGGCTTCATTCAACAGCATCGATCTTCTTCCACTGGGGCGCCGTTCCGTCTTCCCCGCTGTTGCAATTACCCTGCACAGCAACCACGCCACCATGGAGGGGCGGTCGATGTGACTCATCAATTTATTCGCCGTAGCTCTTGGGCGGTAGCTCCTCTTTTTCCGAATTACAGGCAAACGCGGGGAGACTTAAGCGCAATGTTCGTGTTACTTCCCCTCGTTTTTCTTCCATCGACGGTCATCCACACTCCATCTTTCCTGATGGTAGCAGGAGATGTGGAGAGGGATGGTGGTGGTGGGGTTGGATTGGATGGGGTGGGGTGGGGGGGAGTAGAGGCAGAGGAAAGCAAATAACAAGGAAGGGGAGGGGGTAGGGGTGTTAGTAGACAATTTGCCAGTACGTGTTTGGAAGAGTTCCCGCTCTATTGTTTCTGTCATGTAGTTGGTGATGCCATTGTCCAGGGTATTGGGTGAATAACAACAGCAACTACAACAATAATGACAACAATAACAATAACAATGAGAAATAACAAATGATTTTCTGTGTTTTTGTGTGTGTGTGTGTGTGTGTGTGTGTGTGTGTGTGTGTGTGTGTGATATTTCTTCTTCAACAAACATTGTTGATATTCTGTTAAAACCTTTGCTTGAATGTTGGGACAACCAAAAGTTAATCCAACTATGAATTGTTTTCAGTCAATCAGTCAGTGTGTGTGTGTGTTTGTGTGAAAGGTGGGGACTTGAAGGGTTGATACTTTAGAAGGTGAGGCAAAGAGGGAAGAGGGGATATAGAAACGACATATAGGGCTGTACATGGTTCCTATTTGACTTTGTTTAAAAAGGAAAGAATTAAACTATTCTTAAATTTCTTGTGTGTATGTGTTACATCTTTAATGTTGTTGTATGGTTAGCAGCCTTTGTCATGACAGTGGTTTCAGATACATATGCATCATACGATGAAAACCAAGCAATTCTAGACGTACGAAAAATGTGTCAAATGTTACTCTTTTGTTGAAATATACAGTACAAACAGAGAGTAAGAAAAATACCACCAAGGGAAAACAAAACACTAGAAGAAAGGGAGTCTTTCCTTGGAAAATTCTTTAAAGCAAGATTTCAATGGTGCACCTTTTGCTGCGTTGTCGTCAAGTAACGCATGGACAGACCTGTGGTTAGCTCAGCTGTGTGTCGCCCCAGGGTTTCATTCAACAGCATCGATCTTGTTCCACTGGGGCGCCGTTCCATCTTCCCCACTGTCGCACATGCCCTGTACAGCAACCACGTCGTCAGACAAGGGCGGTCGATGTGACTCATCAATTTGTCGCAGCTCTGGGTGGTCTCTCTCTCCCCTTTTCCGAATTAACAGAGGCACGCGGGGAGACCTCGGCGGTTTTTTTTTTTCTGGTTACTTCCCTTCGTTTTCTTCCATCGACGGTCTTGGACACTCCATCTTTCCCTGGTGGTAGCAGAAAGTATGCGGATGAGGTTGGAGATGGGATCAGGGTGCGGTGGGGAAGGGTTGAATGGGGAGGGCTGTGGGAAAGGGTGAAAGAAGGAAGGGGGAAGGGAAGGAGTGCTAGTAGACAACTCACCAGTACGTGTTTGGGAGAGTTTACACTCTCTTGGTTCTCTGCCATGCGGTTCAGTGCTGCCATTGTCCAGGATTTGGGTTGAATGATCATAATAATAATAACGATAATAATCATAATAATAATAAAAACAAAACGTAATAATAATCATCGTAGTATAATGGTATACATAATTTTACATATGCTTATATATATATATATATATATATATATATATATGTGTGTGTGTGTGTATGTATGTATGTGTGTGCCTGTGCGCATGCGCAATGTGTGTGTGTGTGTGTGTGTGTGTGTGTGTGTGTGTGTGTGTGTGGTGTCACATGTAAGTGTGCTGATGATATTTCTTGTTTAACAAACATTGTTGATATTCTGTAAAAAAAAAAAAAAAAAAAAAAAAAATCTTTGCGTAAATCTCGGGATACTACCCAAGGTTAATCTGACAATTAATTGATTTCAGTCAGTGTGTGTTTGCGTGAATGGTGGGGAGCTGATGAGTTGACATCTTAGAAGGTGTGGCAAAGAGGGAAGAGGGGATGTAGAAACGACTACTGGGCTGGTACACCTTTTCATTTGATTTTGAAAAAAAGAAAGAATTCATTGTTGTGTAGTCAGAAGCCTTCATCAGAAAAATCCTTTCAGAAACACGTTCATCATACAGTGAAAGTAAACAGTTTTGGATACAAGAAAACTGTGTCCATTTTCGTTCTTTTGATATGCATGTTTTACTTAAGTATGTACCACAAATGGAGAGCAGAAAAAAGCCCCAAGTGAGAGCAAACAAAATCCTTGAAGAAAGGGAATCTTTTCTTGGAAGGATCTTTACCACAAGATTTTGAAGGTGCAACTTGGCCGGGTTGTTGTCCAGTGACACACAGATGGAATTGTGGGTACTCAGCTGTGTCTGGCCCCAGGGCTTCGTTCAACAGCATCGATCTTGTTCCACTGGAGCACTGTTCCATCTTCCCCGCTGTTGCACACACCCTGCACAGCAACCACCACACCACACACAGGGGCAGTCGATGTGGCTCACCAATTTGTTCGCCGTAGCTCTTGGTTGATCGCTCCTCTTTTCCAATAAACTGTGAAATGCTGGGAGGCATCAGTGTAATGTCCTGGTTACTTCCCCTCGTTTCTCTTCCATTGACGGTCATCCACACTTCATCTTCCCTGATGGTAGCATATGTAGAGCAGTGGGTGGGGGTGTTGTTGGGTGCGGTTGGGGTGGAGGGAAGGGAAAAAAACGATGAAGGTAGGGCAAAGGGTGTTAGCAGACAATAAACCAGTTAGCAGACAATAAACCAGTTAGCAGACAATAAACCACTCTCCTGTTTCCATGCCATGCAGTTTGGTGCTGCCATTGTCCAGGGTTTTGGGGTGAATAACAACAACAACAATCAGAGCAACAACAACATCAATAATAGTAACAATCTATAATTATATGTGTATATGTAAATATATTTCTTTGTGTGTGCGCACATGTGTGCACACACACGTGTGTGTGTGTGTTGGTGTGTGTGTTGTGTGTGTGTGTGTGTGTGCGTGTGTGCGTGTGTGTGTGTGTGCATGCATGTGTTTGTGTGCATGTGTGTATTTTATGTGCATCTGCGCGTGCGTGTGTGTGTGTGTGTGTGTGTGTGTGCGTGTGTGTGTGTGGTGTGTGTGTGTGTGTGTGTGTGTGTGTGTGTGTGTGTGCGTGTGTGATATTTCCTGTTTAACAAACATTGTTGATATTTCTGTCAAAAAACATATTTCCTTGGATAATTGTGATAATCAAAGATTATCTGACAAACAGCTGGTTTCAGTCAGTCAGGCAGCAACTGTGTTTTGTGCGAAAGATTGGGAGCTGAAGGGTTGATGAGGCAAAGAGGGGGAAGGAGGTAATGTAGAAATGACATATTGGCTGGTAAGAATGTTCTTATTTGATTTCGTCAAAAAAGAAAGATACTAGTCTTAATTTTCTTGTGTGTGTGTGTTTACATCTTTAAACATTATTGTATGGTTAGCAGCCTCCGTCATGATAGTGGTTTCAGATACATATGCATAATACGATGAAAAATCAGACAATTCTAGACGTAGGAAAAATGTGTCAAATGTTACTCTTTTGCTGAAATATACAGAACAAAACAGAGAGTAAGAAAAATACCACCAAGGGAAAACAAAACACTAGAAGAAAGGGAGTCTTTCCTCGGAAGACTCTTTACAGCAAGATTTCATTGGTGCAACTTTGCCGGTTATCATCAAGTAAACGCACAGACGGACCTGTGGTTAGCTCAGCTGTGTGTCGCCCCAGGGTTTTCATTCAACAGCATCGATCATGTTCACTGGGGCGCTGTTCCATCGTCCCCATTGTCGCACATGCCCTGCACAGCAACCACGTCGTCAGACAAGGGCGGTCGATGTGACTCATCAATTTGTCCGTCGTAGCTCTTGGGGCGGTCTCTTTCTCTCTTTTTTTTTTCCCGCATCAACAGTGAAACGCTGGGAGGCATGAGCGCACTGTCCTGGTTTACTTCCTCTCGTTTTCCTTCCCTTCCATCGATGGTCTTCGACACTCCATCTCCCCTTGAAGGCAGCAGGAGGTATTGAGGAGGGGGGGGGGGGATGTGGGGGGGGGGGTCCAGGTGGAGTGGGGTCAGGGTAGGGTGAGGTGGAGGGGGCAGAGAGGGAAGGGTAAACAAGGAAAGGACGGGAAGGGGTGTTAAACAATTCGGCAGTACGTGTTTGGGAGAGTGTCCACTCTCTTGTTTCTCCACCATGTAGTTCAGTGCCGCCATTGCCCAGGGTTTGGGTGAATAATACCAACAGCAACAACAACAATAATGATAATAACAACAATAATAGTAATAGCATTATACATAATTTCACATGTATATATGTATGTGTGTGTGTGTGTGTGGTGTGTGTGTGTGTGTGTGTGTGTGTGTGTTATGCAAAATTAATGCTGCTATTACTATTATATATATATATATATATATATATATATATATTATAATATATATATATATATATATGTGTTGTGTGTGTGTGTTGTGTGTGTGTGTGTGTGTGTGTGTGTGTGTGTTCTTAATTTATTACTAGCGCAGTTTTTCGTCTGCGGCTTGATGTCTGAAATCTATAGAAAAAAGAAAAGAAAAGAAAAGCGTTGTTTACTTGTACGCGCAGACTTAGAATAGATAATTCAGTTTGGAAACGATCAGAAACACAGCCACATATGACCCCCAAGGAGGAGTCCAAACTCTCAGCAAATGGAAATCAATTCATTGATTTGTAATAATCATTGTTAATGTAGTGCCACTCGTGTAGATATTCTTACCTGAGCTAAAACAGAAACATGAAATGGAAGAGGCACCATTATCTGTGAAAAGAGATAGAAAAAAAAAAACCCGGGGGTTGAACAAAAAGAAACAAAGAGTCAGTAGATATCTTTGGACCGACATTCAGACACACACACACACAAAGATCGGGAAGATAAACTGAGAGCAGAATTCGTTTCTAGAGAGCGAAGGATACCTGCCAGTGTTTAACGGAGAGGGTTAAGCCCGGTTCAGACATCCCCATCACAGCCTGTAAAGACACACCGACAGTTGAATCGATAGTCTGTGTCCGCTCCTCCCGCCCTCCCCCCCCTCCCCCCCCCCCCCCCCCCCCCGCCCCCCCCCCCCCCCCCCCCCCCCCCCCTTCTTCGCTCTATACCGTCTTTACCCCCCATTCCCTATCCCTCGCCCATCGCGTAACTTTAACTATCCATCCACCTCTCGTCTCTCTCTCATCTCGATCCTCTCTCTCTCTCTCTCCGTCTCTCTCTCTGGTCTCTCTCTCTGTCTCTCTGTCTGTCTGTCTGTCTCTTGTCTGTCCTGTCCTGTCTGTCTCTGTCTGTCCTGTCCCTGTCTCTCTCTCTCTCTCTCTCTCTCTCTCTCTCCTCTCTCTCTCGTCTCTCCTCCCTACACACACCACACACACACACACCACACACACACACACACACACACACACACACACACACGTGTGTGTGTGGTGTGTGGGTTGTGTGTGTGTGTGTGTGTGTGTGTGTGTGTGTACGTGTGTCCAGACCACATCACAGTTTTAACCTTAACCCTTCCCCTCAGCTCTATAACATTCTCAACACCCCCTATTTTGTTATGGCAAACTGCGTGAAACAAAATCCAATGTTTTTTTGCTTCACGTGGCAAAACGTCAACAGTAAACAAACATAGTAACTGTTGTTTCTTAAGATGCAGTACGAAATACTTAAACACAATTAATGCTTACCATCCTGTAATAAGATGAGACCGTTCACGTGCTCCATCTGAAGACTCTTACTTTGGAGGCTTTCAAAATCGCCGATCCATCTTCTTCGGCGCGGTAAAATGTGTAACGGAGACTGGTATAAATTATTTGCCAGTGAGATGAACACAGGATGCTGACACGAATGAACGACAAAATACTGTTCTTAATACCATCTGGACCCGCTAGTTTTCTCATTCATTCAGATCAACATTCCTCTTTTACATTGCCAGTGTCCTCACGATCATGTCCTTTTTCCTTTTCCCTTTTGTCACTTCAATCATCACTGCTACTAAGGATATTCTCAGGGCCATGATCATGATCAGAAAAAATTCTTTACTGTCGCCTGTAGTTTCTATTCGAAAATACCTTTGAAATGTCAGTAATTATCTGGTGCTGAAATTCGGTTAGACTGACAGTCTTTTCTCGCTTTTAAATCGTCCTTTATGGTGTTTTGAAACGTCCTCTTCATCAGCGGCAGACCCCTCTACCAACTCCAGTGTGGCTTCATTGGTTTGGATTCTTTTTCGTACAGCAGCGTCCTGTGCATTCTCTTCACACACTCATCATGCCTTTAGCCCCTAACAGGGCGAGAGCTATCGACGATAGTTCTCGAGGAGACTAAACTTCCTGCCTCTGTCCAACTGATTTCCTTCCGCTTCACTTCTGCTTCAGTGTCCCTTGTCCACCTGTTTTCTGGGTCGTGGCCTCTCCCCTCTGCCCATTAGCTCCATATCACAGTTCCACGGGACTTTTTGGACTCTGGCTTCCTGGTGGTATCTTCCTATTCAAGCTGCCCTGCTTTTCTCCTCAGGATCTGTGTAGTGACTGGCTCCCATTCCGCTTTTTTTTCGCCTCAGTTTCTAGTGACTGGCTTTTCTCTCGGCCATTTGACGTTAAAAGCGTACCTCAGACAGATGTGAATGAAAGTCTGAATCTTCTGTCGCATTCGCCTGTCTCAGAACCGTAAAGCTGGACCCATTTGACGTTGAAATTTAGGATGCTCAGTTTGTGGGCTGCGCCGATATTTCTTGAAGGCCGTGCGTTTCTTTGGCATTGACATGTTATCACCTGGAAAAGCTAGAGGGGTACAAACAAGGGTAAGATTAGATGAGTACAAACGGCTAAAAGAGAATACAGGAGGGATAGAGAAGTAGGAGGGGGTAGTGGAATCGAGAAAAGAAAAAACAAAGGAAGGTGAAATCCAGAGGAAATGAGCCAAATCGAGATAAATGAATCTGAAGTGTAAAAATAGCAAACAAAGTTCTATTGAGCGTTGTATTTTAGAGTTATAGATGATTACGATCAAACCAAACGAAAAGATTTTTTTTTTTGGTAACACTAGATAGTAAAGGACTGCTGCTTATGAAGGCATAATGGGTGAAAGGGAAACAGGATTAGCGTTCAAGTCAAAATGAAGAACGGATCAGCGCCAGGAAATGAAAGGCATAACCGTTTTTGAAGGAGTGTGTGTGTGTGTGCGTGTGCTTGTGTGTGTGTGTGTGTGTGTGTGTGGGGGGTGGGGGGGGGGGGGGGGTGGGTGGGGGGGGGGGGGGGGGGGGGGGGGGTGCGTGCGGGGGTGGGGGGGGGGGGGGGTGGGGGGGGGGGGGGTGGGGTGCGGGGGCGTGTGTGCGTAGCGTGCGTGCATGTGTGCGTGCGCGTGTTATGTGTGTGGTGGTTGCTTTTTTTTTTATTGTTTTGGTTTTGCATATTCAGCATCAGGTGTCAGGGTTCACTGACATTGTTACGTGAGCCCGTATAGATAGATCTATTGTTTGAACTTCTGCAGGTGCAGACTGATCATGTTCCATGTCAGTGTATCTTGCGTGGTTCGCATCGGAGTCAATATTCCCTCTATGTGTGCTAGTGTGAGCCGGCGAACATTTTCCGCTCACGTCGCATGCGGTGTGTGTGCGTCAGTGAATATCTGTGTGACAGCACAGCTTGGGGGAGGGTGGGGAGATATCTTGAACTCTTTCATGTTTTCCGTGTAAAGTGGGGAAATTGGGTCATGCATCATCCTCACTGTGAATTGTCCAATCATAGTCAGCCTTACGTTGAATTATCCCAATCATAGCGTAGTTTTACGGCAAAACAGGCTCGGGGGTAGGTGAACAAACAGTCGCTCAGTGTGTTGTGCAGCTGATTCAGAGTGGAAGTCTCTGACGGTTGGTGTGCTGTTTTCTATGTTGGGAGGTCCCAGGAGAATCCTTTTAGGAACTTCTGTTCAGGGTTCTGACTTACGGATTAGCAGAGCTGCCGTGAGTCTGGAGGGGACTGATTCTGTGTGTTTTGTGTAATGTTCTTCTCGCTGTTGGAGGTACAGTGGAAGGACTGTTGTTACTGTAATTTGTGAAACAGCAAGTAGCCTAGGTTTTGCTGGAGCTGCACTGAAGAGGCGGAGGGACTTGTGCCTTTTTTATTTATTTGGTACCAGTGTCTTCTCTAGAGCCATGGTGCGATTGGAAAACCGGGTGAAACACGCTGTGTTCTTGTTGAACTGTAACCTGTGTACCTGAACCCTGGTGGGGTGAAGACTTTCTTGCTGTGGTTGGATGCTGTGGACGTGCCGGTCTGCTGTGGTTGGGTGCTGTGGACGTGCCGGTCTGCTGTGGTTGGGTGCTGTGGACGTGCCGGTCTGCCGGTCAGGGGATGGCCTTGGTGGCGCTGGACAACCCCATCTCGGAGTTGGGGCCGACACGTGTTGGTTCAAGATATCTCCCTGTGCTCCTGCCTGGCTGGCTGTGACGGGATCCCTGTGTGAGGAGTGGCACAGCGTAGACTGCTGTTCCTGTTGCTGCGACATTTTAAGTGTGTACATGTGTATGTTGATGACAAACAGGGGCTGTTTTAAGGTAACAGCATTGGACATTATTTCCAGGATCAGGAGAGTGTGCCATCGTTCATCGGTTGTGGAGTAGACTACCAGTGTGTGACAGACACCAACAGAAATCCTTAGTGACTTCAAATTTGTTTAATTAATGTCATTGTGCAGTAGGCTTAGTCTTAGTGTTAGTTAATCAGTCATTGCTCGTGTGTGTCGCAAGTTGCACGGGCTTTCAAGAACAATTCGTCTTTTGTGTGGTGGCAAGAGACATTTAGGTAAACATTTCTTACATGTTGTGTAAGTTGGTTGGGCCATTCTGTGCGAGTGATTCATAGCAACCCAGTTATTGGATTATCAATGGTCATGCGTGTTTTAAGTGCCAGGTTGTTGAAATGTAATCTCTGTTTAGTTAACCCTGTATGTATGTGTTACAGAATTGTTGTTTGGGCATTCTATATTAGTGATTGGTCTGTCATTGTGTTGGAATTCATTCCCTGGTTGCTGGCTTGTGTATGAGCCGGTAAGTGAATTTGTTTTGTGTAGGTCTCGGATTCACGGTGTCCTGTTGGGCCAATAGTCAAGGTGTTTATCGGTCGTGTGGGTTGCATTGCATGGTAGCGATGCATCACACCAGGCTGGGCACATTGGGATTTGACCCGAACAAAGTTTTAGTCGTAAAGTAGTCTCATCACCTTATGTTAGTTTTTGTTGTGCAGTGACTAGAAATCTCTGTGTGTGAATTGTGTCAAGGGGTTGATGTTTGAGTTTGAGAGAGAGTGATCGTGTGGGTAGTGAGTGGAATATTTCAAAAATTTATGGACCCCGGTGTTGTGGTTTGAATGAAATTATATCTGTGTGAACTGGTCATTTGTTTTTGGACTGCTCATTTGAGTTGGGGCGTCAGGTATTGTAGGTCTGTAAGTCTGTCTGTCCCTCCTTAGCAAGTTCAGGTCTTAGCGACCTATTAGGAATTATGCTGCCGTCAAACAATTATTAACCAGTTAGTATGAAATCAAACAGATTGCAAGTGGCACAACTTGTTTTTATTTTAACAAAAAATGACATGATAAAAATGCATAGTATCATAAACGATTTGGTCAGACTTTCGGACAAACAGAGAAACAAAACCAACGAGACTGGAATCACAGAGACAAGAAAACAATCCCCCCCCCCCCCCCCCCCCCCCCCGTTTACATTTACAACAACATCATCAACAACACAACAACAACAACAACAACAACAACAACACACACACACACACACACACACACACACACACACACACACACACACACACACACATACACACACCAAAAAAGCCTGGGGATGTGTTGTTTAAGTGACATCGCAGCATAAAGAATCGAAGCAATGAGCAAACTGATAGAGATATGGCAAAGGAGATCTTTGAACACATGGTACAAAAGTTTTATATGAAATTCGTTAAGCTAATTCAGTTTGTGTCTGTCGTGTACAGCCTATCGTCCCGCCTTAGCACGTTCTGACCAACATATTTAGAATCCCGCATAAATTCATATGGCAAAGAAAGCAAGCAAACAAAAGAGCGCTTAAAAGAGGGGTGGGGGGTGGGGTGGGGGTGGGGAGGCGGAAAATAATGTAACCATATTTCATCAAGGAATGGTTAACATGATTCACACAAGCAGGGTAACTCTTGATCCCACGATGAAATATACAGGCCCATAACTCCAAACGAGTGTAGCTTATGACGTCATTTCTGCTAGGCGATTTGTGTCGTGAGCAGCATTCGTTTTCGAGTTCTTTTTCTCTTCCTCGAGCCCGGTATAACGATCCATTTTAACTCCCCTCCACTTTTTAACTCCCCGGGAGTTAGAATTAGCACGTGCCAATTCTAACTCCCGGGAGTTAAAACCAACCAACCAGAATGAACAACCCCCCCCCCCCCCCCCCCCCCCCCCCCCCCCCCCCCCCCCCCCCCCCCACTGTTTTAGATTAACTCTCCCATAGTCACGATATCAGAAATAAACATTTAATATACACCCCCTCCCTTCATCCCCTCCCTCCCCCTCTTTTCTGTCTGCCTGTCCCCCCCCCCCCCCCCCCCCCCCCCCCCCTCTCTCTCCCTCCAACTTTCTTTCAGTCTCTCGCTCATTCTCTCACTCTTTTTACTTGTCTGTCTGTCCGTTTGCTTGTCTGTCTGTTTGTCTCTCTTAATCTCTCTCCCTCTCTCTCTTTGCTTGTCTCTCTGTCTGCCTGTCTGTTTGTTTATCTGTCTCTCTAGTGTCTCCCTCCCTCACCCCCTCTCTCTGTCTGTTTTTTCTTTCTTTCTTCCCCCCCCCCCCCCCCCCCCTTCTCTCGCTCGCTCTCATTCTCACATCCCCCCTCCTCCCCCCCTCTCTCTCTCTCTCTGCATGCATTCCAGTCAGCTCTCTCTGTTTCCAGTCAGCTGTTATTAGTGTTTTATCAAAGACAGACTGGATTAAAAGGCTTTTATGTTAGCCTAAGATCTTTATCCTTGTCAAGTAAAGTTTTCAAGTGTCGTGTGTCAAGTGTCTCTCTCTGCAGTGTGTGTGTGTGTGTTGTGTGTGTGTGTGTGTGTGTGGGGGGGGGGGGGGGGGGGGGGCAGTCCTGGCATAAGGCCAGAATGACTCCTCCCTCCTATTTTTTTTAAACTCCCCAGGAGTCGATCTGGATCAACATTTCGTGATCGAAAGTAACTCCCCGGGAGTTAGTTTAGGCACGTGTGTATCTTAACTCTACCCCCCCCTCGGTAGAGGAAAATGATACTATATTTGTCTAGCCTTTCCTCTTCATGACTTTATACATACCGAGAGATGTGTGTTACATTTCAAATCCCCCCACATTGAAATCCAACATACCAAGAGATGTGTGCGACATGCCCACTCTCAACACATGGAAAGCTCTATGCAAGAACCTATGGATTTACAATGATCTTAATTCACTGACTGCTCAAAACCTGTGCATCCACTGTGTTTTTCTAAGAGATATTTCTTCCCACAGCCTTTCTAAAACAGCTTCTCAGAATTATCACCGAACGCGTACTGTAATCTTACGCAGGTCAACACAAAACCACAACACATTATTCACATGAAAACTGTCATAGCCAATGATTGTCACACAATACATAACGCGACACTTCAATAACATCAGAACTGAACGAAACAAACAAGACAAAGTTAGCAGAACGATGACCGCGGAAAGGACAAAGGAGGATAATGGCGGAAGTGGAAAACCATGTGGCAAGCAACACGAGCGCCGACGCACAAACACCATTGCTTAAACCTGGCAGACGAAGAAACATTTATGTTAACGACCCGACTCTTAATACTCATTTGACATCGATAAAGCCTTCAAAGATCTTCAATCTTTTATTCACTACTTGCTGTCTTCATAAGTTACATAAAAATCCTTCAGCTACCACGAAGCTTACATCACAGATCAGTTCTTCATGTTCAAGAACAATGAAACTAAAACTTACACCAGCACATAACTTGCTGTTAAAAAAATATCTGGTTAGACCACTGAATGCTCTGGAGAAATACAAATTAATAATTAAACAAACATCCTCTTAATTTCCTTAAGCATGTGCTTTTCATGATTGAAAAAAAAAAAAAAGAAAAAAAAACCATCAACCAATTTGAGAACTCACAGCATATCGAAAGTATATGACGTTTCCTTCAAAACTGTAACAAGCAACTTCGGAACTCCGAGAGAAAAGAAAGAAATTTAAATCTATACCTTACAAACCCTAAACTAAAAGTATGAAACAATGAGAATCAATCGATTGGTCAAGTTGAAATAACTGAGCAAAATTACTGGCCCCGGACCATCGATCGAACTGTATGGGGGAAGAGCAAAGAGCACACCGGGCACTCGGGGATGGTCCGTAGCAGTGTTACTATGGTATACCATTCGCGTCGAAAAGATGCAACGTGCGCCACACTGTCATTCAACCTACAGTTACTTCAGTGGATTCATCCGTTCACACTCATATTACTTAGATCACTAAGAGATCATATTTTTGGTGCAATAGACAGGAAAGTACCTGTGTGATATGAATATGTGTGCTGTGTTGGTCATATACTCTAATATCTTAAAAGATTCATTGACTAAAACGTTCCAAACACGTCTGCTGGATTAAATTGCCTCGAGCATGCAAATACTTACCATCAGGTGAGTTGAAGGTTGCTTCAGGTTGGGTTGGGATATGTCACTGAAACGTTTTATGTCTAGTCCCATCCAAAGAACACTGAATGTACATCCAAGCAGTTGTACAATTTGTGTTTTGGTGAGACAGAGATTGTACCAAAGCAAATTGCACCAATTGAAAGAAAAAAAAAAAAAGTCAATTAGTTTATGCCCCTTTTCTTGTCCTGAAGAGTACGGTTGATATGCATGTGTTTCTTTCAGCTAGAGGGGATAATAACTCAGTAACTGGCACATTTAAATGTGTGTAATTTATATACAAACATCGGCCTTAAGTACTTCCTTACACTCTCATTTCTGGTAAACAAATAAACAAGAACAAGAAAGACAAGACAAATTTTGTGGATGCTTTTCAAAACAGGCCTGTCTCTATAAACGGTGTTGAAAATCTACCAAGGCTGAAACCTGATTTATGCTTCATCGACCATCAACTCGGTGGCATTCTTCTTCGAGGTTTCAAACCCATTTGACACATTCATACAAACATGCTATGAGAGCAAATTTCAAAAGTACTTGCCTCTTTGCTATGCTCTTAGTGATGCCGGATTTAGCACGAAAGTGGTTGTTCTAGTAATAGGTTCACCAGGCATGGTTCATAAAAGAGTGGTTTCAGGACTTTCAATGTTTAGGTCTGCCCCAAAACCAAATGTAAACAAATCGCAAAATACTTGAGCATGTCTGTCATGATTGGGTCTGGACGTGTTTGGTCAAGGCGGAATCACCTCATGAACCAGCCTTGAAACTGACATGTTGACTTCCAAACTGTGCTTATAATAGTATTAGATGTATAAAGCTGACTAAAGCACTGACAGACAAAGAACTGGAGCTAGCCAGAGAGAGAAAGTCACTCTGTACAGGCGTAGCAAACAGGCCCGTTCACAAGACAGAATTCAATAGTTCCTATATGATAGATATATATAACAGGATAGATAGACAGATATTCAGGAGCATAGACAAACACTAGATAAATAGACAGATAAATAGACAGACGTATAAACAAACAGATAAACAGACATAGATATGAATATGAATCAGCTTTTGCGAAGTCTTTTATCATAATGACGGATAAGTTGTTAGCCTGCAGTTGTGCCCACCCTCCTTCTCCACTCCTTTCTTACCACAGCAGCCACGTCCAGCCTCCACCATCTACATTTATTTATTTATTTGGTGATAAGATGAACAGAGCAGGACCATGTTCAGGTCATGACCGGTCAATTGAAAGGATGACGACCATGGAAGACACCGTTCATCAGATCGTTTGGACAGTCCAGTTGAAAACCACGATGTTACGTGTTCTTTGAAATTATG
>JADBJO010003963.1:55000-65000 GCA_016801955.1 Conus betulinus | reverse complement strand
AGGATGTGTTTTTTATCTCCCTTGCTATTCACACTGTTTCACCAATGATTTAGTTCTTACGGCCTGTTGCCTGTAATCTAGTTATCTGGTGATGCTGACTCGAGGGTCTTATACTTTTAATGGTAATGAAACACAGTGCGAAGAACAGGCGGGCGGGCGGGCGAAGGGGTTGGGGTGGGGGGGGGGGTGGGGTGGGGATAGGGATGGGAAGGGATGATTTGCTAGTGTGCCACTAACAGCCTTGGGCACAATGGTTCGAAAAAAAAAAAAAAGAAAAAAAAAAAAAAAAAAAGAAAAGTCTTTCGCAGATTGAAAATGAAAGGTTTTATTTTATTGTTCGTTCGGTTGTTGGTGTCTTCCTCCTTCAGACCCACCGTATTGTGGAAATTATGATCATGACTAAGTGTCGTCTCTGCCCGGTGCTTACTTAGGTCATAGAAGTCTGAGTGTGGGTGGCTTTGTTTGTTTGTTTCGTTCATGTCGTTGTCTTTGTCTTGTTTTGTTTTTTTGGAGGAGAGAATTGTGTTGTTGTCTTTATTGTCTAATGGCATGACAGCGCCAAGAGAGGTGCCAGTACTGCTTTCAAGCTACAAGAACATTTTTTTTTAACAGTGTAGTGTAGTGTAGTGTAGTATAGTGCAGTGTAGTGCAGTGTGCAGTGCAGTGCAGTGCAGTGCAGTGCAGTGCAGTGTAGTGTAGTGTAGTGTGGTGTAGTGTAGTGCGGCGTGGTGTGGTGTGTGGCGTGGCGTGGTGTGATGTGGTGTGATGTGGTGTGGTGTGGTGTGTGTGGTGGTGTGGTGTGGTGTGGTGTGGTGTGGTGTGGTGTGGTGTGGTGTGGTGTGGTGTAGTGTAGTGTGGTGTGTGTGTGGTGGTGGGGCAATGTTGTGCTGTGGTAATTCAACATATAAACATTTGAAACCTTTTTCCACCTATGTTGATTTTTTTTTTTTATCAAAATAGGTGAATTAAAATCTCTAACTGTGAAAAACAAAACCTCACATTCTACTCAGTGAAACCCAGTTTAAAGTGTCAAGAAATAACGATCATTGGCTCCCAGTGCTTGATGAATTGGAACCTCCATTAGATTCTATGCAAGGGCGATATGACATCCACCCACAGCTCGTTAAATATGCAAAGAATACCTGATTTAGATCTTTTTTTTTTCTTCCTTAGTGCTTGAAATTCTAGTAAGCAGGGAACGACGTATTATTTCATTAAATTACAGGTCACCGATTGCTTAAACAATATTTCAGTGAACAACATAATCAAATGCTTCTGTATTTCGTCATCTGTCCAGCGGCAAAATGGGTATAACCGGTGATTTCGGATTTCCCTGCAAATTCAGTTTTTCCGAAACCAACTTGAAGAATGCAGTGTGCTCTAAAGATTCGGAACATCCATCCCGTATATGTTTTTGAGACTGCGGATGAATTTTATATGCTTCAAATAGTTTTAGAGCCAACACACTTCAGAGGTCAACGACAGTGTGGTCTACTTATACGGAGAAATAACGACGACATATTCGATCCACCACTGGGTGAATATCATCATGTGATATCGAATTTTAACCTGCCTCACCATTATACCTCTAGGCTGACCAAATACACGAATGTGAAGAAAGTAAGAAGAAAAGAAAAATACGAAATTCTGAATAAGAGTAACTACACTGGAAAGAGACAGTTCTTTGACAGCATTAAATTGGAAAGATCTGCCTGAAGATAGTTTTCATGTGAACGAGTGTTACGGAAAACTCATAAAGCAGTTCTTTAGTAACAGTGAACTGAAAGATCTGCCTGAAGATAGTTTTGATGTGAACGAATGCTGGGAAAACCCATAAAGCAATTCTTTATTAACAGTAAACTGGAAAGATCTGCCTGAAGATAGTTTTGATGTGATTGAGTGTCGAGGGAAAATTCATAAAGCAGTTCTTTAATAACAGGAAACTGGAAAAGATCTGCCTGAAGACAGTTTTAATATGATTGAGTGTTTGCGAAAATTCATAAAGCAGTTCTTTAAACAATATTATTTGGAATGATCTGCCTGAAGATAGTTTGATGTGATCGAGTGTTGGGGGGAAACTCATAGAGCAGTTCTTTAATGATATTGACCGAAAAGATTTGCCCGAAGACACTTTTGATGTGACTGAGGGTTGGGGGAAACTTGTAAAGTAGCTCTTTGATAATGTTCACTGGAAAGATCTGCCTGAAGATAATTTGGATGTGAATGAGTGTTGGAAAAAACTCATAAAGCGGTTCTTTACCAGTATTGGTTGGAAAGATCTATCTGAAGATTGTTTTGATATGAATGAGAGTTGGGGAAAACTCATAAAGCGTTCATAAAGTGGTCCTTTAGTAAAGTTAATTGAAAAAATCTGTCTGAAGATAGTTTCGGTGCAAATGAGCGTTACGGAAAACTAAAAAAAAAAATATGATGATGGAAGAGAGAGATTTGTGCCTTTTCGATACTTCATGCCCAGAAACTTGCATCAGATAAGCGAGTGCCATGCACGGTACTGTATAATGTCAGAGGCAAAAGCAGACCTTTTAAAACGTATAGGAAATGTAAAACAAAAACAACAACAACAACAAAAACACCACTCTCTAAGAAGAGGCTTTGATGTTTTGCTTATTTTTCTCTTTACTTCAAGATCTGACTTTTGTGTGCTTGACCTATGAAAAAATGCTTTCATGTTTTTTGTTTATCTTATTACTGTACGAATGCTTTGATGCCTTCATTTTACGCTTAAAAAAGAAAAGAAAAGAAAACAAAAAAAAAAACAAAAATCCAAAAACAAACAAACAAAAACTTGAATGCATTTTTCATGTTACCTCTGGACAAAGGCTTTTGATTTGTTTTAGCCACTAAACGATAGCTTTGATGTTTTTGTTACTTTCACCGCTGAACAGAAGCTGTATTGTTTCCTGTTCCTGCAGTAGTTTGGATAGATTTGAGAAAACAATATACACCAGCTTGTCAAAGAAGAAGAAACATGGTTGGGTTGGGTTACTTGCGTGTTGTTCAGCATAGGGGCTCTGGAGAGCTACCGAATATTCTCCCCACCTGCCTGCAAGCTATTGTTACTTTCTCTCCCCCCCCCCCCCCCCCCCTCCTTTCTTCCCCCCTCCTCTGTCCCTCCACACCTCCACCATTTTCACACCCCCAGCCCCAAGTCATTCCACCCCACCCCCCCCCCCCCACCCTCATCCCCACCCCTATGTGCGGCTAGAAGGCAAGTTAGCCATGGCAGAACGGATCCGTCAGGCGGGGTGAACGGATCATGTCCTTGAGAGCAGGCGGTAAAGACGTGTGTCACGTAGGTTTTCCAAGAGGCGAAAAGAGAGATAAGAAAGACGGAATGAGAGTTCACACAGACAAAAATAGAAAGGAAGGAAGGAAGGAAAGGAAGGGAAAATATGGATGAGGGAAAAAAGGAAGAGGGGACGAATATTTATAATACAAGACAGGAAGGAAGAAAAATAAGAAGGAAGATATAGGGGAACAACACAGCGAGTTATAAAACAGAAGGAAAGAAAGAGCAAAAAAAAAAAAATGATGGAAGGACAAAAAAATGAAGAAAAACAAATAAAGGGATGATAAAAAAAAAAAAAAAAAAGCACGAACGAACAGAGCAAACGAAAGAAAGTCAAGAAATAAGAAAGAAAGAAAGAAAGAAGAAAGAAAGAAAGAAATAGTTTAAAAAAACCTAAGTAAGAAAGACAACAGAGAAGAAAGAAAATAAAGGTCATGAACAAAAAATAAAAGAAAAAGAAACAACAGTAAGTAAAAATCACCAACAGAACAATGAAATATGGATGTCTTTTTTAACAGAACAAGTTCTTCCCTGAGTCTTTGACAGACAGAAGAGATATAACTACCAGATTTTAAAATGATATTGATCCCAGTCCCGATTTGAATAGGGAAGATGGCGGAATTGGTAAAACAGTGTAGACTTTGACTATAAATCAAATAGAAGAAAGAAAAAAGATACACCCGTAGGTACGGGGGGATGGGATCCAGATAAGCACAGTCTCCACCATCCTTAGAAGCCTGCGCTATGTTCATATAGGGTGCAGACACACACAGGGCATTCCATCAATGCGTTAAGGGGACATACCTGCTCCCTGGCAGATGCCATTGTGTAATGGCCACTGGATATGATGCGACCGAACCTCCACAGTAGCGTTCCCATATTTAACCACTACAGACCCCACCGGCAAAAAACGCAAGTCAAGCAACTGCCCTGTGCATCCTGCAGTCTCACTCGCTGCTTTTCCGCCGACAGGTGAAGAGAGTACAATTCCAGACCCGGCCAAGGTCTTACATGCCCTCTGAAGAGAATCCTGCGATGTCACACAACAGCATTTCCACGAGAGCGTTCCCTTGGGTGTACCAGCCATCTGTCATGATTGCAGAGCCCACTGGCGAAAAACGCAACTGTCAGGCAACTGCCGTGTCACATCCGGCGGCCATTACACGATGGCATCTGCCAGGGAGGAATGATATCCCTTGACGTCTTAATGGAATGCCCTGTGCGTGCCTGCACCCTATTGTTCTGTTGATGTGATGCATTTGACTTGTGAGGAGAAATAAGCAAATGAAAAATGTGAAGATAGAAAGAAAAGGAATGAATGAGAGAGAGAGAGAGAGAGAGAGAGAGAGAGAGAGAGAGAGAGAGAGAGAGAGAGGAGCAACGGGTCAAATACAGCACAAGCCTCCAAGGGTGGTGCAGGATTGCTCCCTGCTGGCATGTTCCGGCAGCTGAAGACAGCATTTCTCTGGGTCCAACCCGCGCCTTCCGCTGTTTCTTTTTCTTTTTTTTCTTTCATGCTAATGGGAAAGGCGGCGGAACTGGGGAAAACAATATAGACGTTGACGGTAATCAAATAGAAGGGTGTCATGCCTCTGAAGTAAATTGTTGATAAAGACTTGACACTACATTAAAAAAAACTTTTGTCGCTCAACCGATCGAGGGGTAAAAAGAATGCTATAGAACGATGGAAGGAAAGACAGAAGGAAAGCAAAAAAGGAAGACATAATGGAAGAAAAAAAAAAAACACTAGTAAAAGGAAAGAAGTAAGCAAAGAAGAAACATAAAGAAGAATGGAAGGAATAGGAGAAAAAAAGGAAAGTAAAGTAGTAGTAGAAGGAAAGAAGAAGGAAAGAAAGATGGATATAGAACAAGAAGGAAGGAAAAAAAACAGAATAGAAGCAACGAAGAAAGTAGGAAGTGATAAAGAAAGAAAAGAAATGATTAAGCAAATGACAAAATATGTGAAGTTAGAAAGGAAAGGAATGAAAGGAAAGAGAGGGAGAGAGAGAGAGAGAGAGAGAACAGAGAGAGAGAGAGAGAGAGAGAGAGAGAGAGAGAGAGAGAGAGAGAGAGAGAGGGGGGGGGGGGGGGACAAGTCAAATACATTGCCTCAACAGAAGAATGGGGTGACCCTTTTACGTGCAAAACGAATTCCTTTCTAAGTCCTGATGGACAGGATAGATAACTCTCAGAAGACGTTCACAAAATTAAGAAAAGAAACATTTGAGTGTCGCAGCGAATGACGAAGGCAGCGATGACAGAAGAGCAATGTTTAAAAAGTTCTATGTGTTCAAATGAGCGAACTTTCGAATGCTTTTTAAACATAGTGTAGCGGGAAGGGGTGAAAGAGATGGAAGAGGGTAGAGGGTGTCAGTGGATGGGTGGGGGAAAAAGTGTCACACTCCCAGTCAGTATCTATTCAGAATGGAGCGACTGTTTCAGTCGATAACAAAGCCTGCTGTCAAGCCTGGAAAACAGGAACGATTACTCACAGGAGTTCTGAAAACACCTCAGACACGTGAAGAAGAGTACAACTGACTGGTTAAAAGAGAGAGAGAGAGAGAGGGGGGTGGAGGAGGGAGGGAAGGAGAGAGGCGGGGTGGGGGGGATGAGGGTATGGATTACGGTGGAGGTGGTGGTAGTAAGGACGATGCAGGGAAGGGGTAGGGAGAGAACGGTCACATGCCAGGCCAAAGTTCCAGAACGACTCGGCACTGGCAGGTGGAGTATCTCTGTTGGTGTCCATGACCCACCTTCTTATCATCGTTACCAATTTCAACGTCAGGATCGTTACTATCCTCATCGTCCATTGGCAGTGGGTCGTACGGAAATGGAGAGGAGGGAAGGGGGTAGGGGTGGTGTGTTGGGGGGGGGGGGGGGGGGGGGGGGGGCAAGATTGACACTTGTTCAGTCATGGTCCTGTTCACTGCCCTTTGCCATGAATTGGTGTGGCTAGAGGTGTCATGGCTAGTGAAGTGCAGTTCTTTACTTTGCTTATCATCATTATCATCGTCGTCGTCGCCATCATCATCATCATCATCATAATCATCATCATCAATCATAATTCATCATCATCTTCTTCTTCTTCTTCTTCTTCTTCTTCTTTTCTTACCACACACCATCATTTCCACTATCGCCACATCGTCGTCATAATCATCAATGTTGTCATCGTTATCATCATCATCTCATCATCAACATCATCTCATCATCATCATCATCATCATATCTTCTTCTTTATTCTTCTTTGCTGTGGTTGTTGTTGTTGGTTGTTGTTGTTCTTCTTCTTATTCTTATTCTTCTTCGTCGTCGTCTTCGTCGTCGTCGTCGTTCCTCTTATTCATTCATTCTTCATCTTTCTTTTCATTTCAATCGTTTCAATCCTTTTCTTTACTTATTTTCCTCTTCCTCTTCTAATCTTCGTTCACTTCTTCTTCTCCTTCTTTATTCGGTGTCTTTTTGTTCACTCTAAAAGAGAGAGGAGAGAGGAGACCAGAGGAGAGAGAGAGAGAGAGAGCGAGAGAGAGGAGAGGAGAGGAGGAGAGGAGAGAGAGGGAGAGGGAGAGAGAGAGGAGAGGAGGTAGAGCGAAGGAGAGAGGGAGGGAGGGCGAGAGAGGCAGGAGAGAGAGAGGATGAGGAGAGAGGAGGAGATAGTGCAGATTGGAGCGGCCGGGATCCCGGGGGAGGCGACGATACTACCACAGAGGGAGACGAGAGGAGAAGAGAGAGGATTGTAATTGACATGCCTTATTACCATATATTCCCATACTACACACAGCCAAACACACACACACACAGACACAACACACCCACACACAGCACACACACACACACACACACACACACACACACACACACACACACACACCACACACACACCACACACAATACACACACACAACACAGAGAGAGAGAGAGAGGCATCTAGTCAAAGTCTAGACTGTACGAGAGGATTGTTGTTTCCTTGAATGACGTGTCTAGACTTATCTTCGTTTTGTTGCTGTTACATCATACTATGATCAGGTATATCAAAGAAAAAAAAAGGGAAATATCTTTAATACTAAGACAACATCTTTTCAATTGAGCTTGGACGGCGGCGTCTCGCAGCATGATCAATACAGATTAATGTTCATCGGTGCTTGCGAGCTAATTATGCATTCTGATAAACCGCACACCAGTTCATTCGTGGAAGATCAAAACAAAACGACTTGTTTTCTATCAAATCAAAACAAATTATAAACAGTACCGCACACAGTATCATGGAAACATGTATATTGCATTGTCATCACTCGCACAAAAAGACATACTAAATTACACACCCCCCCTCCCCCCGCATTGTTTTTTACACAGACAGGCACATAGTAAGGAGGGCCTATTCAAACATCACACACACACACACACACACACACACACACCACACACACACACACACACACACAGAGAGAGAGAGAGAGAGAGAGAGAGAGAGAGAGAGAGAGGGAGATGAGGAGATCGGAGAGAGAGAGAGGAAGGAGAGGAGGGAGGAGAGGAGAGCGACAGAGGAGGGAGAGAGGGTGAGAGAGAGGGAGAGAGGGAGAGAGGGGAGGGGAGGAAAGGGAGAGAGACGGACCGACAGACAGAGACAGGAAGTTAAGTGAAGAGGAGAAAGACACACAGAAGGAAAAAAAGGACACAAATTAGGGAGGGCTATTCAGTGTTCAAGAGAGAGAGACGGAAAGACACACAGAAGGAAATGGACACAAATTAGGGAGGGCTATTCATGTTCAAGAGAGAGAGAGAGAGAGAGAGAGAGAGAGAGAGAGAGAGAGAGAGAGAGTAATTGTCGTCTACAAGGCAAAATGCACTTTGTCGTCTACAAGGCAAAATGCACTTTGTCGTCTACAAGGCAAAATGCACTTTGACTTTGTCGTCTACAAGGCAAAATGCACTTTGTCGTCTTCAAGGCAAAATGCACTTTGTCGTCTGCAAGGCAAAATGCACTTTGTCGTCTACAAGGCAAAATGCACTTTGTCGTCTGCAAGGCAAAATGCACTTTGTCGTCTACAAGGCAAAATGCA
Source organism: Conus betulinus (assembly GCA_016801955.1). NCBI lineage: Eukaryota > Metazoa > Mollusca > Gastropoda > Neogastropoda > Conidae > Conus > Conus betulinus. Next base: position 56,636 of record JADBJO010003963.1, on the reverse strand, counting down.
CTTTGTCGTCTACAAGGCAAAATGCACTTTGTCGTCTACAAGGCAAAATGCACTTTGTCGTCTACAAGGCAAAATGCACTTTGTCGTCTACAAGGCAAAATGGACTTCGTCGTCTACAAGGCAAAATGCACTAAGGCAAAATGGACTTTGTCGTCTGCAAGGCAAAATGGACTTTGTCGTCTACAAGGCAAAATGCACTTTGTCGTCTGCAAGGCAAAATGGACTTTGTCGTCTGCAAGGCAAAATGGACTTTGTCGTCTACAAGGCAAAATGGACTTTGTCGTCTACAAGGCAAAATGCACTTTGTCGTCTACAAGGCAAAATGGACTTTGTCGTCTACAAGGCAAAATGCACTTTGTCGTCTACAAGGCAAAATGGACTTTGTCGTCTACAAGGCAAAATGCACTTTGTCGTCTACAAGGCAAAATGCACTTTGTCGTCTACAAGGCAAAATGCACTTTGTCGTCTACAAGGCAAAATGGACTTTGTCGTCTGCAAGCAAAATGGACTTTGTCGTCTACAAGGCAAAATGCACTTTGTCGTCTGCAAGGCAAAATGCACTTTGTCGTCTGCAAGGCAAATGGCACTTTGTCGTCTACAAGGCAAAATGGACTTTGTCGTCTGCAAGGCAAAATGGACTTTGTCGTCTACAAGGCAAAATGCACTTTGTCGTCTACAAGGCAAAATGCACTTTGTCGTCTACAAGGCAAAATGGACTTTTGTCGTCTACAAGGCAAAATGCACTTTGTCGTCTACAAGGCAAAATGGACTTTGTCGTCTCTTCAAGGCAAAATGGACTTTGTCGTCTACAAGGCAAAATGGACTTTGTCGTCTACAAGGCAAAAATTAAATGGACTTTGTCTCGTCTACACGGCAAAATGGCGTGTTGTTCTTTGACCCAAGTTGCTTTTTACCAGTTCTGTATAATTGTGATTTGTAAGCCATGATTAACTGAATGTGCACAAGCTTTATTTCTCTGTTGTTGTTGTTGTTGTTGTTTTTAAAGAAGTGTTTGCTTTTGATTAATTGTTTTCACAGCAGTAGAGAATACCAGCTTCTTTGCTTTCAGTAATAGTTGAAAATCTGACATGAAGACAAAGCTGGGTCAATTCTACTAAAAAGGTGTAAGTCTTCTTGTTTATCTAAGGAATACTGGATTCATTCATATCTGAATATTAAGCGGCTATGTATCAGACACTGTATCAAGAAGAACTTGTCTAGTTTTGTTTGTACACACACACACACACACACACACACACACACACACACACACACACACACACACACACATATATATATATATATATGTATATGAGATGACTAACCCCCGTCCCCCCCCCCCCCCCACCCAGCCCCCACCCCCACCACCCCCCCCGGAGAGAGAGAGAGAGAGAGAGAGAGAGAGAGAGAGAGAGAGAGAGAGAGAGAGAGAGAGAGAGAGAGAGAGAGAGAGAGAGAGAGAGACAGAGAGTACAGTTCATTCCCCCCCGTCGTCCCGCCCCCCCCCCCCCCCCCCCCCACCCCACTCCCCCCCCCCCCCCCCCCTCATGCCGCCCCAGCCTTATTCCGTATTTTCAGGTCTTTCGTGCAGTTATCCGTTCTCAGTCAGGTAGAATGTGATTTTTTTTCTCATGGT
>JADBJO010003963.1:47500-50000 GCA_016801955.1 Conus betulinus | reverse complement strand
ACCCACCACCACACACACACACACACACACACACACACACACACACACACACACACACACACACACACACACACACACACACACATTGATACAGGATCATCTTGAATAGTTCTTTTTTTTTTTTAGTTAAACGCTATCGCACATTAATTCTAACCTACTCTTTCTTTCTTTTCTTCATTGCCTGTGCTATAAATTCAGCGACAGATTTAATAACAGTTTCATTACTACTGGAAAGGATTTGTATAACTTTGTTCTGATCGGGAATGTTGGGGAAGGATTTCAGTATGGCACATTTTTTACGGATATCGTCATAAGTGGTACAGTAAAATAAAACATGAATTTCATTTTCGAATCCATTTCCACATGACGGGCAATTAATATCTGTTTGGTCCTTTCGAAACCACTGAATACAGTTTTTAAGGCCACAAACTCGGAGTCGAAATCTTGAGAAGCTGTCTCTGTCTCTATGCCACTTATTAGTAACACATGACAAATATTTTTCAGACTCAAAGACATTTTTGAAAGAATGAAACCATCTATATTTATCATTATCCTCCAACTCAGAATGCCAGTTCTGTTTAAAGCAGGAAATAGAGTATCTTTCAACTCTCGAATAAAAGCAGATTCACACCCAACACCTTGACTCAGCCAAACTATGCCATACCCATTTTCGTCAAAAACTTTTGTACTTTTGATGCCCAATTAAAGTGACCAGATTCATGCTGCCTTAACAGCATTTCATAAGCCTGTCTACATATTCTTGACATGGGCAGTGACACGAGTTTTAACCAGTATTTGATACACTTTATTGATGTCCTAAGATAAAGTGGGATCTTCCGGTTTCCCCAAACACCAGATTGTTTGAAGCATGCAGGGGGGACATTTAGGAATCTTTTTATAGCAAAGGTGTGTATAGTTTCGATTTGTCTACAATCATTTTCTAGACCCCAGACTTCAGCTGCATATGTTAAGATAGGTTCAATTTGAGAATCAAAGAGTTTCCAGAACAAATGTGCATCTATTGATCTCAGTTTTTTCAGAGACTTTATGATTTCTATAACTCCTTTTTTCCCCTTTTCTACAGGGTTCCGACAGAGCAGAACTTACACTTAATTTTGTCGTAAAGAGCATACCCAAGTATTTATAAGAATTCGTTACTTTAACTACTTCTTTCCCATAGTACCACTTTTCCATAGAGGCTAAATGTCCCCCTTTCCTAAAAATCATTACGTTTGTCTTTTCAAGGTTAACAGTTAAAGCCAAACGGTCAGCTTCTCTTTTTAAAACAGTTCAGTTGATTCTGAAGTCCAATGACAGTATCAGACAACAGAACAACATCATCCGCAAATAACAATAGAAATATTTCAGTAGCACTAGGGATTAACTGAATACCATGTTTTCCGCTTTTTGACAAATCAGTAGCCAGTTCATTTATAAAGAAAGAAAATAATTGGGGACTCAGCAGACAGCCTTGTTTCACACCTCTCTAGGACATTCAAAGCAATCAGAATAATTACACTTGTCACGCACACATGCCAAAACATTATCGTATATGCTTCTAAGGGCATTATACAGTTTACCTTTTACACCATTTTTCCTCATAATCGCCCAAAGCACATTTCTGTTTACTGAATCAAATGCCTTTCTAAAATCGACAAAAGCAACATATAGTTTAGATTTTTTTTGCAAAAACTTTTCAACAATTGCATACAAAGTGAAAATATGATCAACAGTACTGTACCCTGCTCTAAAACCTGCTTGCTCTTCAATGATCTTGCTTTCTTGATCTGCCCATTTTGTTATTCTTTTATTTAGTATCTGTGTATAAACTTTACTAACAACACTTTGTTAGGGCAATACCACGATAATTGTCTGGCTGGTTTACGTCTCCCTTCTTATGCAAAGGTACAATAATAGATTTAGACCATTCAATAGGAAAGACTCCCATATCAAACAGCTTATTTAAAGTAAACAACGAGGAAATCAACAACTGAGACATCAGCATGTTTTAACATTTCACTAACTATTTTTATCTGGCCCTGCGCTTTTCCCGGCTTTGAGTTTTTACCTATACTGGCGACAACCTCCTGCCTGGAAATAGGGCTATTAAACATTATGTCTGATGTGTTATCATTAGTGTCTTCCGTGACATCAATTTCCCCAGTTTGTTCCTCGCAATTTGTTTCATTGAATACACTAAAGAAGTGTTCATACCATTGTTCTGAAGTGATTGTGTTATAAATAGCCGATTTTCTGTTCACTGATCGAATTGTTTGCCAAAACAGCTTAGGATCGTTAATGGACTGCTTCAATTTTTCTAATCTCGCTTGGTCAAAATCATATTTATATTCTTTCCTTTCTTTAACATACGCTTCTTTCTTTTCATGGTTATATTTCTTTAACCGTTTAAATGTCCTTAAAGATTGTCTTACTTTTTTCTTTTGCATGTGTGCGTTTGTGCATGCGTGTGTATATGTGTATGTGGGTGTGTATGTGTGTC
>JADBJO010003963.1:30000-35000 GCA_016801955.1 Conus betulinus | reverse complement strand
AAAACATTAATATCCAAGAATGTGTTTTTCTCCATTTTTTTTTTAAACAGCAACAAGTAAACAAAAACATGTTTGATATTTCGATCAAGCTAAACATGTGTTTCTTGCACTGGTCGGCTGCTGCAAGGGGAAAAAAACCAGGGGAAAACAACACCAACACGTAGAAATAAAAACAAATGTCACTCTGCACGCCTGTACTGTTCTCTCCTTCCTATCACATTACCGTAAACCCGTGCACCTGAAAACTATAGCCAAGAGAAGAAACTCGACGCATGTAATTGCAGATACCTCGGAATAATAATGGGTATGAGGATTACATCGTTGACCGTTGAGGGGTGAGATTAACGACCTATCGGCCTGAGGCCGTTGAGGATAAGAGTCAGTCAGTCAGTCATTCCCCTGACCGCTAGGGTCGTTGGGGGGGGGGGGGGGGGGGGGGGGGGGGGGGGGGGCGTGATGAGGCAGCCGCCGTTTCTCTCCAGGCTCTTCTGTTGGTAGCTGTCGTGAGGAGATCTGGCATAAAGGACAAGAGTACTGGAGACTATTACATGGTGATGCTGGCGCCTGTAAATACTGCTGCTGCTGTGTCTCCTGTGTCCTTTGACCTTTGTTGTGGCCAGCTCAGCTTCTCTGCTTCTCACCATCTCTAATAACACTTCCCCTCCGCTTTTTGCCCCCACCCCACTCCCCCTCGCGCTCTTCTGTCCTCCCTCCCCCCTACCCCGCCCTCTACCCACACCCTCTCCCTCCCACTTAGCTTCAAGTGTAGCATGGATTTCCACGTACATGCTATGTTTGTGGATGTCCCCATTCTCTTCTGCAATGTTCTTGAATGGAATGGCGCATAATGACTCATCCACTTCGTAATTCGTCGTTTGTTTTACTGATGTGACCAAGAGATTGGAAGAGGCTGAAACGTAGGGAGTGATGGGGATGAGGGGAGAGAGAGAGATGGAGGGAAAGAGGAAGTGGTGGGGTGTGTGTGTGTGTGTGTGTGTGTGTGTGTGTGTGTGTGTGTGTATGTAGAGGAGTTTTTCGCAGTGCTGTTTCTGGTTGTCTCAGGCAAGCAGTCAATGTCAGACGTCAGCCAGATGGTCCTGACAGATCACGTGATCGTTCCCTTTGGTCGTAACTCTCTTTAGCATTTCGCGTCTGATTTTAGTACGACCACCGGCGTGGTTGTTCCCCATGTCTGGTACTGATTCCAGAGGCGGGGAGGCTGGAGTGGATGAATGTCAGAGAAAGCACTACCCAGTCCAATGAGAGTTTGTACAGCCGTCGGTAAATTGATGCCTTTAGAGTTGAGAGTCGGCCAGTGTTTGTAGAGGTATTCTGAGAAACTATAGGACAATGTTGTTTTACGCTGGACGTGCACAACTAAAAAACGCCGGTTTTTTTTTTTTTTTTTTTTTTTTTTTTTTTGCGTGATCTGTTGAAAGTGTGTTGATTACTATCAAACCGTAAAACAAATTCGAATATTCTAGATCAATCATCGATGAAAGGCTTTTAGTTAGCCATAAAATCAAGAAACTACCATGTAAACAAAAATCCACCCCCTCCACATACACTAGACACACGTTTTCTTCGTGCGTGTGTGTGGCGGTGGTGGGGTGAGTGGAGGCAAAGGCACACACACACGCGCGCGCGCGCGGAACGCACACACGAACGAACGCATACACACAACCAGAGAGAGACAGACAGACAGACAATAGGAAAGGAACGTTTTATTGAGAATGAAATCAAATACGCTGTAAGCTTCCTTTTCTTTCTTACCCAATGCTTTAAAAACTGTTAACGAAAATAAATAGAGATACACAGTCAGCATTAGAAACATTGTTGGAGAACAATGGACACAGCACTAGAGAGAGAGGAGAGAGGGGGGAGAGAGAGAGAGAGAGAGAGAGAGAGAGAGAGAGAGAGAGAGAGAGAGAGAGAGAGAGAGAGAGAGAGAGAGAGAGAGAGAGAGAGAGAGAGAGAGAGGGGGGGGGGGGGGGGTGAGGGAGGGGAGGGAGAGATCAGCATAATCACTTCTTTACATGTATTTGATTGAAAGCTTATGACAGCCTTTCCCGGAAAGATGACCATTTTCATTTGTTTTTGAGAATCATGGGATTCATCCCATAATTTCCCATCAGAATGTTTAGGGATAATATAAAGTGATCAGTGCCGGGATGATAGTGGTTTCTCTTTATACCGTTTTAGTAAAGGCTTTTGAACAGAGGAGATTGATAAGTGATGTTTAATGAGTTTATTCTTAGGGACAGCTTGCTACATTGACATATCAGATTAGAGCAAATAAATTTCGTGCTATCATGTACTAATGGCTATGACAACGTCAGAGTTATCATTTCAAGAAATTATTTTCGTAAACATTCAAGTGGTTATTACGAGGTGAGACCAGCAAAATTAATGTTAATCACAATCTACACAGGAGAATGCATGAAAACGTTATTTAAAGTGCGCTGGTCATGAACATTCCTCTTACTTTTATTGATAAAACTATAGTAGATAAAAACAGGAGTTTGCTCGTGGCAAATTATTATCAATGGTAAGATTAATTAGAGAGAAACTCGAAAACTCGAAATCTTTAATGAGGGTGAATAGATAAGCTGGAAGCTTTTTTACACTATGCCCTCAAAAAATAACAATAAACAAAAAGGAACAATTACATCAATTGACAAAAAATTAAACACAGCAATAAGAAAATCAATCCAGCCACATGTAAACATCATGCAGGGGCGTATGTATGGTTTCATTCAATCTCCTCGACCTCGTGCAAGACGCTATATTTTCACTCCGTATTAAGAAAAGGCACGAAATGTTTGTCTAAAATTCTTGCGAAAATAGAAAAAATAGGACATGCTCAAGCTTCCTGTTCCAACTTTGAGGATGGACGCAACCTTCAACTGTGCCTTCAATGCCAAGCACTCGTTAAGCTTGTGTGTCATTCTGTGTAGAGACGTGACCTTCTCGGTTTGCCTTGGTCATCTGTCATGCTGACGCAACCTTCAATCTGTGCCTTCTACTGAGGTTTATGCCATGTAAAGTATTCCGCAGTTCTACTCATGAGCTTTACCCAGGACTTGAAGTGCGTTTTTAGTAACGTTGTTACTGTGCTTTGACTCAGGTTTAAAACATTTTATGTCAGCATTCGCTAAGCTTGTGTGTCATTCTGTGTTGTAGAGACGTGTGACCCAAAATATGTCGGGTTTTGGGTCATGTGTCATGCTGCCGTCAAATATCCACTTGACCAAAAGTCACCTTTTCTGAAAACGATTATCCAGTTCTACTGAGGTTTACTGCCATGTAATGTGATTTTACTCAGATTTACTGCCAAGTGATGTGCTTTTACTCAGGTTTACTGTACCTGAAGTGTTTTTAGTCACGTTGTCATGTGATGTGCTTTGACTCAGGTTTACTTCGTGTGAAATGAATTTTGCTCAGGTTTACTGTCATGTGATGTGCTTTTACTCAGGTTTTACTGTCATGTTATGTACTTACTCAGGTTTACTGTCATGTGATGTACTTTACTCAGGTTTACTGTCATGTGATGTACTTTACTCAGGTTACTGTCATGTGATGTACTTTACTCAGGTTACTGTCATGTGATGCACTGGTACTTCACTGTCATGTACTCTGTTACTCAGGTTTACTGTCATGTGATGTACTGTTACTCAGGTTTACTGTCATGTGATGTACTGTTACTCAGGTTTACTGTCATGTGATGTACTGTTACTCAGGTTTACTGTCATGTGATGTACTGTTACTTTTACTCTCATGTGATGTACTGTTACTCACTTTTATGTCATGTGATGTGCTGTTACCTCACTGTCATGTGATGTACTGTTACTACTTCATTGTCATGTGATGTGCTGTCACTCACTTCACTGTCATGTGATGTGCTGTCACTCAGTTCATGTCATGTGATGTGCTGTCACTCAAGTTTACTGTCATGTGATGTACTGTCACTCAGGTTTACTGTCATGTGATGTACTGTTACTTCACTGTACTGTCATGTGATGTACTCACTTCACTGTCATGTGATGTGTGCTGTCACTCACTTTTACTGTCATGTGATGTACTGTTGTCACTTCACTGTCATGTGATGTACTGTTACTCAGGTTTACTGTCATGTGATGTGCTGTCACTCACTTCACTGTCATGTGATGTGCTGTTACTCACTTTTACTGTCATGTGATGTGCTGTTACTCACTTCACTGTCATGTGATGTGCTGTCACTCACTTCATTGTCATGTGATGTACTGTTATTCACTTTAACTTCACTGTCATGTGATGTGTGCTGTTACTTCACTGTCATGTGATGTGCTGTCACTCACTTCACTGTCATGTGATGTGCTGTCACTCACTTCACTGTCATGTGATGTGCTGTTATTCACTTCACTGTCATGTGATGTGCTGTCACTTCACTGTCATGTGATGTGCTGTGTCACTTCACTGTCATGTGATGTGCTGTCACTACTTCACTGTCATGTGATGTGCTGTCACTCACTTCACTGTCATGTGATGTGCTGTCACTCACTTTCACTGTCATGTGATGTGCTGTCACTCACTTCACTGTCATGTGATGTACTGTCACTCACTTCACTGTCATGTGATGTGCTGTCACTCACTTCACTGTCATGTGATGTGCTGTCACTCACTTCACTGTCATGTGATGTGCTGTTACTCACTTCACTGTCATGTGATGTGCTGTTACTCACTTCACTGTCATGTGATGTGCTGTTACTTCACTGTCTGTCATGTGATGTGCTGTCACTCACTTCACTGTCATGTGATGTGCTGTCACTCATTCACTGTCATGTGATGTGCTGTCACATTTCACTGTCATGTGATGTACTGTCACTCACTTCACTGTCATGTGATGTGCTGTCACTCACTTCACTGTCATGTGATGTGCTGTCACTCACTTCACTGTCATGTGATGTGCTGTCACCCACTTCACTGTCATGTGATGTGTTGTGTGTCACTCACTTCACTGT
>JADBJO010003963.1:0-17500 GCA_016801955.1 Conus betulinus | reverse complement strand
CAGGGCGCTCAGTCTGGTGCTGCTGTTGAACGTCACCGCCTTCCTGCTCTACGACTTCGCCATCTGGACCACCGGCATCGTCGGCGCCCAGTCGCCCAACGGCACCGCCCAGTCGCAGTTCTACTGCCAGACCTTCCACAAGTACCAGTCGGTGGTGGAGATCTTCACCATCATTGACGTCGGTGTGACGTTGGTGCTCCCCTCCATCATCATCCTCGCCCTCGTCATCCCTACCTGCGTGCGCAACATGTCCCGCCGCACGCGCGCTGCTACGCTGCGCAACATCGGACTCTCGCGCGTCGAGAGCGCGCGCTGTTGCGCGTCACTCGTCTCCTCTGCGTCATCATCGTGTCGTACGTGCTGCTGACGGCGCCGAGTCATTTGAACAAATTACGTCATCTGTTGCAAAAGGTGGTTGGGGGGGTCCACGGAGGGTCGTCGCCCTCCACAGACATGATCGTCGTCTTCATCGTGCAAACATTGTATTTTCTCAGCTTCTCCATTAATTTCGTCTACTTCCTCATCTGGGGCAAAAATTTCCGTGACCGCTTCTCCTACCTGTCTAAGGGACTGTATCGTGTGCTGTGTCGGTGTCGGCGGAAACTGTTCCAGGAACATGTCGGTGTTTGACAGTGTGGCCCGTGCACGGGACTGATTGTTGAATCTCTCAGGCCTGCAGGCTTTACTTCCCTTGTCTGAAGATTCATATCCATGGAGTGAAAAAAACTTTATATATATATATATATATATATATATATATATATATATATATATAGAGAGAGAGAGAGAGAGAGAGAGAGAGAGAGAGAGAGAGAGAGAGAGAAGAGAGAAGAGAGAGCAAATTGCAGAAACTCATCAACATTTCTCCACAATCTTTTTCTGTTACGCGGGAGAGAGGGGTTTAAAGGGAGGGGGGGGGGGGGGGGGGGGGGGGGGGGGGGGGGGGGGAGACAGAGAGGGTGGGGGGGGGATAGGCATGGGAGATCTGAGACAAAATGTTAGCCTTCACTTTGGCTTATGTCACACTGAAATGGTCATACGTAAAACACGATTCCAAAAATACGAATTCAATAAATCTCTTGTGGAGGGGAAAAAGTCCAGGGATGATAACGCTTGTTTTTCCATTGCAAATAGATTATAACTTCAATCAATGGGTCAAACAAACAGACGCAGAGAGATAACCATTTGATTGTACCTGCACGCCATGATAATGATCGGGATATCGAGTGTCTGCATTTCAAAACGAACAGTTTCTCACCCATGTTTTTGATTTTCCCTCTCAAGACTGCTCTCTTTAAGCTAACTGGTGAGACAAAATGGCTTCGGACGTTCCCGCCAGCGGCATCTGTCCCGTGAACACGGCGGGGTCACTCTCGCTGAACGCGTGCTGTAACACAGATCATTTCTGTCGCAGGTTTCCGGACACAGCATCGATTTAGAGCAATGAGCATTGCGTCGCTGTTCTGTTCGAGTCATGTCATACGATGAATAGGTTCACGGCTAAATGCCACAGGATTCAATCATACTGCGCTGTTGGTTCCCCGGCTGGTGCTCAACATCAATTACGTCCTCCAAGAACCTTATGCTCTTACCTGCATGGTACTTAACTTCTCTCTCATCAGAATGACTGTCATGATATTTTTTATGACATGTTATGGGTGATAATTCGTCGTCACTCTTCTGTGGTAAGACCTAAGTAGGTAGGTCCCTAAAATCATGAACAACAATATTTCATGACAAAGTATATGACGTTTATATGCTCTGCGGATACCGTGCAGGAGTTTTTCTTGCCAAAAATATGTTGTAGAATATCATGATTTTTTTTTTCACGTTCGAAGATTTCTGTGACAAGATGATAAGGATTTATATGTCAGAAAAATTCTGCGACAATATGCAGATATTTCCGTGTCATGATGATAATTTTGTAACATCATGAAAAGTAGTTATATGTGTTATTGGGAGGATTGGGGAAACTATGTCATTAAAATTCGTGTTGATATGTGATAGATGAAAGAATAGGTCTCAAGAATTCTACACCGTGGAGGATCAGTGTATGGTGAGAAATGCCTGACATTTTATGGGGGATTCATGTATTTGGGAATTTTTGTAAACAAACTGTGTGGGATTCACATATCATGAGAAAGCTGTGACATGGTATATGTACATCAGGTCATGTTTATTCCGTGAAACTGTGTAGGGAATCATATGCCTGAACTGTCTATGACATAGTCTCTTTGATGGATGCGTCATGAAAATTCTGTACCATGGTTGATTTATTCATATGTCATGAACATTCTGTGATATCGTCTGGTTGATTTTATATCTCATTAACGGCCTGTAGCGATTTTTCAAGATTCGTGTGTCATGAACATTTCTTTATGCGGTATATGGAAAAATTTCATGATAACAATGTTGGAACATGGCAGTGAGGATTCATATGTCATGACAGTTCTGTGACAAGATGTATCAGATGTGTATTGTCTTGCGAAATGCGTGCCCTGAGGTGTTTTTTTCTGCTGAGCCTCAGACTCACACTGTCCTTGTCAAGGGAACCAAGAACGTTTACGTCGTACATCTCCCGGCGTGTTTCTACAGTCAGCGATCGGAGAGCGGATACGGACTAAACATGAGGAATGCGCAGATGAGAAAGATACAGACCAGACTAAACATTACAAGTACTAACCTTATCCTGCGCGCAGATGGCGCACCTTTGGAACAGGAGAAAGATCCAGACTAAACATTACAAGTACTAACTTTATCCTGCGCGCAGATGGCGCACCTTTGGAATAGGATGTTGTTTGTAGCTATAAATCCAGTCTGTTGGGTGACTGTTCTCCCCTACAGGGATGTTTACAGAGGCAACATCTACAAGAAATTACATGACGCGGCCTCTAGATTCTAGCTTAGTGACAAGAAGAAGAACGCCCAGGGTACGAAAAGGAACGTTCACGAGCAAGGAAAAGCACTTTCTGTGAGGGGACAGAGATTCCGTTTGTGCATGGCATGCTGCGCATGGTTCCTGCTCGAAAACTTGCCAACGAGTATCCAGTCCAGTAGAGTCTTGGCTGGATTAAAAGTCGCCTACAGTGCCGAATTCACGTCCAGACGCTGAGAATTCGAATCTCTCTGGCGTCTACTATAGATTGGTTTCGTGCTTGGGTCTGCCTTAATGCATCGTTGTTCTCTACCTAGTATCAATGTATTGTAAGATAGGCCTCCTAATTCTGTTCTACGGGTGGTTGTATATATCTGGGACATTACCTTTGGTGTGTGTAGACGTTCAACTTGAATGTAACTAATCAATCGGTTCAGTTTACAGGTTATTGTGTAGAAGGTGTACAATGTCAAGATATTATTCCGAATATCTTGTTTGCATGTGTAAAATTTTGAAGAAAAAAATACGGTTGGAGCCATATCCGGTTGAAATAGGGAAACGTTGCTTCTGCTTTTGTGTATTTTTCTATCGGCTTCGTGAAAGAGATGTTTATATTTATAAGTAGCACAAAGAAGTAGAAACAGGGGCTTAGTAAAATCGTCGAATGCTTAAAACAGATATTTCAAATGAGAAATGCCTTTCTTTTTTGCCTGCAAATATTTCAGTTATCTTGTGCAGTTTTGCAAAACCGTGAACAATCTGCAGATAATTCATCTACACGTTAATGAGATCCCTGGAAATGAAAAAAAAAAAACTGGGGTTTTATAATGGATAAATGATATGTATGTATTATCTCTTCACATGTCTATACTTTTCTTTCAACCTCCGTTGGAATATTACCACGCCATCATATTAGAATCTCCAGTATTATGTAATAAACAGACATTTTCATCAATTAATTACAAAAACTTAGTTAAATATTATTCAGTCTATTCATAATGTCAGGGGGGAAAATCACGCATCCTGGAGTCAGAATAAGAATTAACCGATTTTGTAACAGCTTATGCTGTTTATTATTTATTTATTTTTTTTTTTTTTTTCATTCAGTCCTTAATCATCTCCGTCCAGTAAGGTACGTTTGTACACACGTCTACTGCTGTATTTGTTTGCCCCGTAGATAGATTTTGCCAGGAAAAAACTGAATATATACAAAACACGCGTCGTCAAATGTCCCTTAGATACATTTCGAAAAGCAAAACTACTGAATATATTTTTTCAACAAAGGTCGTTAAATAATGGAATGTGGCATGGAGATAAATCGATTCAATTTTAGAGTGGATTCATGGCGCGGATACGAATCAAACAGCCCATCTGGGATTTTCTTTTTATCATACATTTTTTAAACCTGCTTTAAAAAAAGAAACATAACAAAGTTTTGTTGTTGTTTTTTTTAAACTAGATTGACGTAACTAAAGATGCAAAATATTTACGTCATTTTAGAAATAGCTTTACTTGCCGTCGTTCGTGGATTTGAAAGTACATTAAACCTGATATTTTCGAACTTAAAAGAAGATTTACTGCTCCGCCGAACGAAAGAGACCAACAAATTACAAGACGAAACACGACGTGTTTCGATCTCTTTGGTCTTGTTCAGGCAAGACAAACAGTATCAAAGACAATATAACGAAGAACGAACAGTTACTTTTCTCCTCAAATGGGCACTAAAAGGCTGCTGTTTTTAGTCTCTCCACGCCGATGTTCTGTTTGTGTCACTGTCTATGACGAAATCAGTTCATACGACGGACAAAATGAAGATTTGTTGCCACTCATTAAATGACTCAAAGGGCGGATTCAGTACTCGTTCGACCTACATTGAAGTCACCGTTCTCCCTAGTGCCGTAACTATCGCTAATTAATCCTGGAGTAATCCTTAATATCCCTGTGAAGATGACAGATGTAAAATCATTCTTCGAAACATTTATAGAATTGCAAATAGATCTTTGATTTCCCCATGACCTGCACTGGGGTCATGATGTACCTTTTGTAAAGAATGACGGTTGGACGTACTGATTTTACGTATCAGTTTCACAGAAATGATGACAGGGCTTTGGATTAGAAGGGTTTTGATAGTATTCATGTCATTTACGTGGAAATGATGACAAGTATATATGGGTTAAATAGGCCTCAATGACAGTGCCGTTGTCTTGGTGTGAATGGTGAAGACAGCATGTGTTTGGAGCAGAATAGTCATGTCGTTTCGATAGAAACGGTACCAGGATCTGTAGGTGGCGTCGAGCTCACAGATGATTATGCTAGCTTTGGTAGGATTGACGACTGGCTATATGGATCGTAAGGAGCCTTTGGTAGGATTGACGACTGGCTATATGGATCGTAGGGAGCCTTTGGTAGGATCGACGACTGGCTATAGGGATCGTAGGGAACCTTTGGTAGGATTGACGACTGGCTATAGGGATCGTAGGGAGCCTTTGGCAGGACTGACGACTGGCTATATGGATCGTAGGGAGTCTTTGGTAGGATTGACGACTGGCTATATGGATCGTAGAGAGCCTTTGGTAGGATTGACGACTGGATATAGGGATCGTAGGGAGCCTTTGGTAGGATTGATGACTGGCTATAGCGATCGTATTTAGCCTTTGGTGTGGATTGATGACTGGCTATAAGGATCGTAGGGAGTCTTTGGTAGGATTGACGACTGGCTATATGGATCGTAGGGAGCCTTTGGTGTGGATTGACGACTGGCTATATGGATCGTAGGGAGCCTTTGGTAGGATTGACGGCTGGCTATAGGGAACGTAGGGAGTCTTTGGTAGGATTGACGACTGGCTATAGGGAACGTAGGGAGCCTTTGGTAGGATTGACGACTGGCTATATGGATCGTAGGGAGTCTTTGGTAGGATTGACGACTGGCTATAGGGATCGTAGGGAGTCTTTGGTAGGATTGACGACTGGCTATAGGGAACATAGGGAGTCTTTGGTAGGGTTGACGACTGGCTAAAGGGAACGTAGGGAGCCTTTGGTAGGATTGACGACCGGCTATAGGGATCGTAGGGAGCCTTTGGAGTCTTGTCATCCTGATTGAAATGACAAAAACTTTTTATGGATTGTATCTAACTTTTCAAACGATAATTTGTTGTCCCAATATGGAGACTAGCTTTGTGGGACAAATGAAACCTTTCAAATAGTCGTCGTGTCATTTTAGCAGAAATGATGTTTATGGGCTGCGAGGATTAAGACAGAGGGAGGGAGGGGAGGGAGGGGGGGGGGGGGGGGGGGGCGAAGAAGAAGGAATAATCATAGTGACCTTATCTTTCATAAATGATAAATGGCAACGTGTATGGAGCTGACAAATAGCTGGGTCATCCTCACACACATACCTCAAGCTCCTTCCTTAGCTCCGCCTGATTCAAGCTCTCCCCCTCCCCCCTCCCTATGCCTCTTCCTCACTCCCTTTACATCATAATTAATATTGCCAAAGAAGGTATTCTTCTCCTGCTGACAAAAAAACTCGAATAGCATACCTTTTTATCTTAGAATCGATGTCGTCTTGCTTAGAGAGCCAGTCTTAAAACTTTCTTTTTCCACACATCCCATCACTATTCTGATAGCTCCCCCTGATGGCACGCGCTGATTGCTGGTGCTTCGTTTTTTTTTTTTTTTTTTTTTTTTTGTTTTTTTTTTTTTTCCGGTCTGTGCGAGAAATTCATGCGTGCACTTGTACGTCATAGAGCTTTTCTACAATAATGGGTGATCATGCTTATGGATATTTAGTGTATAATACGCAAGTATAGTGTCGCTGTCGTATTTGTCTTTTCTCGTTTTTTTCCCAGTTTTGTGTAGCTATATATGAAATGCTTTATTTCCTACTTGTATGACATACACTTTATGGCACTTTTTCTCCTCCTCCTCCTCCTCCTCCTACTACTACTACTACTACTATCATTATTCATAATATCGTTATCATTATTGTTATTTTTATTGTTATTTTAATTGTTATTATTATCACATTATCATGTTTGTTATTATTCTTCCTTCTCTCCTTCTCCTCCTGCTTCTTCTTCTTTTCTTCTTCAATTCTTCTTCTTCTTCTTCTTCTTTCTTCTCCTCGTCAGCATCACCAACGGCATTACTACTAGTAACATAATCATTACACTTATTGATTCAGATATGTAAACAAGCGAGTCTATGTAATAACGCAGTTTTGGTTGTGAATGTGTGCATGCCTGTATGCACGCGTGGATGTGTGTGTGTGTGTGTGTGTGTGTGTGTGTGTGTGTGTGTGTGTGTGTGTGTGTGTGTGTGTGTGAGTGCGTGCGTGCGTGGTGCGTGTATGTGTGTGTGTGTGTGTGTGTGTGTGTGTGTGTGTGTGTGTGTGTGTGTGTGTGTGTGTGTGTGTGTGTGTGTGTGTGTGTGTGTGTGTGTGTGTGTGTGTGTTATGAAGATGACAGTGAAATGAAAAGGCCAGGAATATGTGATTAATGTTTTCAGCCATTGTTGCATAAAAGCAAACTTGTCCTTTTCTTTGACATTTGTGCCACTTACAATGACTGTTCTACACTCAGATAAAATGCATATTGATGGGTATAATATTCAAATCTGGGCACCGAGTGTTCAGTTTCGTTTTATGACGATTGGACCACTTATGTGATTTCTGCCAGGCAGTAGTACAGATAAAAAAAAACAAAAAAAAACATATATTAAATGTAGGAACAACGTACACTTCTTATGGATTATTTGGCCAAATAAAGCTCAGACAGCATGATTACATTACTTCTGGTGAACCAGGCGAGTAAGCCACATTGAATACATAATTTAAACAACCTTACTGGGTTCAACAAACGTGATTTTTTTTTTTTTTTACAGAAAAATCTTTACAAGCATAGCGCATTTTTATGTTTTTGCTAAAACAGTGGAGAGTTAGTTGTCTTCTAGGAAAAATGAAATGAAATGAACCTGTCAACTGTGGATAAGACGTCATCTCTATCATGTCAACAAAAAAGAAGTCACCGTGTTCGATATAGTTGGTAGTACATGTTCAGAATATATCAGCATTAAAACATGGCTTCCATAGACATCACACGGAGGATGATGATGGACGAAAGGGAGGATGGATGAGAGAGGAAGAAGAAAGAAAGAAAGAAAGAAAGAGAGAGTGTGTGTGTGAGTGAGTTGTGTGTGCATGGGGAAGGGGGCAGGAGAAGGGGGGGGGGGGGGGGGGGGGGGGGGAGCATGCAGGGCAATGAGGTTACTGCACGTGACATTTGTGTGATGTGGTAGATGGTATCAAGGTCAGGGTACTGCGATGCCACAGCGGGTAGATTGAGACGGGAAAGATGACACGTTTAATATGGGGAGCACCAGAGATGGGGCAACAGGTGGGGCAGGAGGGGGCGCGATTGAGGCACTTCGTGAACGAGTAGAATAGAAGACTAGATATCACCCATCAAAATAAGTGTGGTATTTCGGTACTATCACAGCTGCATATTCTCTGCAAATGGAATATCTTTACTGGTCAGCTGTATACCACTACAGTTGCTAGATATATCTAGCCTAAGATAGAAACGCAACAATAAGCTGTTTTGAAGAAGAAGAAGAAAAAAAACTTTTTTTTCATCATTTCTGAAACGAAATTTATCTTCAGCTGGGTAACGTTCATAGCCATACAAGAATAAAAGAAGCAGTCAGCGTTTAGGGAAAAGATGGAATAGAGATGGATGGGGAAGGGGGGTTTCGTTATCACGGAAGAGGTGAAATCTTCAGAGATGGAGGGGGAAGGGGGTGTTTTGTTATCAGGGAAGAGGTGGAATAGAGATGGATGAGGAAGGGAGTGTTTTGTTATCAGGGAACAAGTGAAATCTCCAGAGATGGATGGGGAAGGGAGTGTTTTCGTTGTCAGGGGAAAAGGTGAAATCTCCAGAGATGGAAGGGGAAGGGGGTGTTTTTGTATCAGGGAACAAGTGAAATCTCCAGAGATGGAAGGGGAAGGGGGTGCTTCGTTATCAGGGAAAAGGTGAAATCTCCAGAGATGGATGGGGAAGGGGGGGTTTTTCGTTATCATGAGCAGTCTAAGTAAGCCTGACTTTGTGACATTTCTATCTTTGTTGAAGCATTACAGTGTTACAGCTGTTTACACTAAAGGTAACAGACGGATCTGAGAGAATGGTAAAATTCATCCAGTAAGGGATCAGTATCAGACCAAGAACACGAGATCTACATAGGACTGGCCCTCCCCGTATACCTCACCCACATTGCACACTTTACCCTTCACCAGTGTGCCGGGGTTGGCCATACATGTGATTGACGTGGGGCAACAGCCTTTCTTGTTTTCATTAACAGGATGTTGCACGCGTGGCTTGTTTAAAATGTAGGGTGATATGTTCAGATGATGTAAAAACATGTGACCTACATGAAAACGCTCCCGTTGTCTGATGATATGACAACACGTATGGAAACATATGTCTGTTGTCTATCTTGACATGATAAGAAAACGTTATTTACCTGAAAAAAAAAAAAAAAAACAACAACAGGCCACTGTGCCCAATTGATGTAGAACGTGTTACATGCTTTAGATTTAACCGATGACCTGTTTGAAAACATGAACTCCATGTTCAGTTTGAAAACATTTGGCTCACGCATTATCATGAAGTAAATATTTGTGTTTCTTTTTATTGTAAATTTGACCGGTGTTGTAAACTGGTGTAGAACATGAAGTCTAATAATTAAAAGAATATTTATAGAATTTGTGTCGACATAGAATGAAACAAATTTCAAGCATATCGCATTTTTTTAAAATAAAACACAGTTAGCAGATGTGTGAACAGTATGGAGATGAAAAAAAAGAAGAAATGCGAACGGCGTTGCTGTGTTGTGAAATGTGAAGTCTGGCGATTGATATGCCGCTTCAAAACGGAGGGACTGAAGGCGGAAAATGATTTTTGATTTGGAGACGAACAGTAGGAGCGAAGCTAAGTGGCTACATGTTCTTGTCACCGTCCTAAATTCTATTTGTTTTCACCTGAAGAAGACCCAAGAGGTCGAAATGCATTGTGTACTCTGTTGGTCTGTGTCCTTGGCGGTAAATAACCCCCTCTGTTTCCAAATTTTGATTAATATGTAGTCAAACCTGAGAATCCAGTATTAAAGAGGATCTAGAGATAAGCTTGTTCACAATTTGTCGTCTTGGAGTAAGCTGTGCACGTGAGGTAAAGCGACAACAATTCTCTTCTATTTTGACTGCTTCACTGCTGTGTTGGATAATAGGATCAAATTATTATTTATTATTCGTATTATTTGGCATCCAGTTCATTGTTTCTCTCTGTCTGTCTGTCTGTCTGTCTGTCTCTCTCTCTCTCTCTCTCTCTCTCTCTCTCTCTCTGTCACACACACAACACACACACACACACACACACACACACACACACACACACACACACACACACACACACCCTCTGAACTGTTGATTAAATGCTAGTGGTTTATTGGGTGGGTTTTGAAGTGGGAGGATTGTGCTTACGGTTGGACAGAAATTGTCTCGTACGTTTCTTTTCTTTTCACATCTGGTCGCTTAAAAGTCCTATGTTGAGATGATGAACGTATTCACATCACATTTGTGTGGAATCAATTCTCTCTCTCTCTCTCTCTCTCTCTCTCTCTCTCTCTCTCTCTCTGTCTGTCTGTCTGTCTGTCTGTCTGTCTGTCTGTCTGTCTGTCTGTCTGTCTGTCTCTCTCTCTCTCTCTCTCACACACACACACACACACACACACACACACACACACACACACACACACACACACACACACACACACACACACACACACACACACACACACACACACACACACATGGAAATTTTTTGCTCTTCTGTCTCGTGTAAATTTGAGAAAAGTTTATCAAGGGAAAGCTGTCTGCCAAGACTGCTAACACCGTAGACGTAAGCTGACGTTTGAAAACAAAACAAAACAAAAAACAAACAAAAAAAAAAAAAAAACAATTCCTTTATTTTGTTGTTCTTATTAATGATGATGATGACGATGGTTATGATGATGACGATGATTATGATTATCATAATGACGACGACGATTACGACGATAATAACGATGATGATGATGACGATGACAACGACGCTGTTGTTGCTTTTCTTACATGATCTTCAAATGTGCAGATATTGTCGCTTCTTAAGAATGTGTACCGTGATTTGCATTTTACTCTGTAATTCAATATGACTATGAATGACTGGACTTATCTGCACGTACCCACAATGGGGGCTATGATCTATTATATCAATACATTGTTAGAATCTAAAGTTGAATCTTTCTCTCTGTTTATCCATCAGTTTTACTGTCTGTCTGCCTGCCTGTCTGCCTGTCTCTCTGTCTGTCTGTCTGTCTATCTCTTAGAGAGAGTGAGAGAGAGAGAGAGAGAGAGAGAGAGAGAGAGAGAGAGAGAGAGAGAGAGAGAGAGAGGAGAGAGAGGAGAGAGAGAGAGAGAGATTTAACACTGTTTTTGAACAGTTTCTTTTTTCATTATTTTTTTAGTCTGATTTTGATAAACGTGAAAGATGAAAGCCGGCGCACTCAGAACAGTCTTATTATACCCACCTTTGAAATGACAATAGTAAAGATAAGGACAATAGTTAAAGGTAACGACAATGGTTAAAGATATCTTTTCTCTTGGCAGGATTCCCCCCAGAGATCAAACAATTTTCATGACGCACACACACACACACACACACACACACACACACACACACACACACACACACATATATATTCTTTCCTGGCTGATTATTCCCCATAGCCTTGACCGTCCCATTCTTTACTGGCTGATTGCTCCCCTATAGTCTTGACCGTCCCATTCTTTACTGGCTGATTACTCCCCTATAGCCTTGACCGTCCCATTCTTTCCTGGCTGATTGCTCCCCTATAGCCGTGACCGTCCCATTCTTTACTGGCTGATTACTCCCCTATAGCCTTGGCCGTCCCATGATTTACTGGCTGATTACTCCCCTATAGTCTTGTCCGTCCCATGCTTTACTGGCTGATTACTCCCCTATAGTCTTGACCGTCCCATTCTTTATTAGCTGATTGCTCCCCTATAGCCTTGACCGTCCCATTCTTCACTGGCTGATTGCTCCCCTATAGCCATGACCGTCCCATTCTTTACTGGCTGATTACTCCCCTATAGCCTTGGCCGTCCCATGATTTACTGGCTGATTACTCCCCTATAGTCTTGTCCGTCCCATGCTTTACTGGCTGATTACTCCCCTATAGTCTTGACCGTCCCATTCTTTATTAGCTGATTGCTCCCCTATAGCCTTGACCGTCCCATTCTTCACTGGCTGATTGCTCCCCTATAGCCATGACCGTCCCATTCTTTACTGGCTGATTACTCCCCTGTAGCCTTGACCGTCCCATTCTTTCCTGGCTGATTATTCCCCCATAGCCTTGACCGTCCCATTCTTTACTGGCTGATTGCTCCCCTATAGCCGTGACCGTCCCATTCTTTACTGGCTGATTACTCCCTATAGCCTTGACCGTCCCATTCTTTACTGGCTGATTACTCCCCTATAGCCTTGACCGTCCCATTCTTTACTGGCTGATTACTCCCCCATAGCCTTGACCGCCCCATTCTTTACTGGCCGATTGCTCCTCCATACCCCTTGACCGTCCCATTCTTTACTGGCCAATTGTTTCTCCATAGCCTCTGCTGTCCCATTCTTTACTGGCTGATTGCTCCTCAATAGCCTTGACAGTCCCATTCTTTACTGGCTGATTGCTCCTCAATAGCCTTGACCGTCCCATTCTTCACTGGCTGATTGCTCCTCTATACTTCTTTACCGTCCCATTCTTTACTGACTGATTGTTCTTCCATAGCCTTGACCATCCCATTCTTTACTGGCTGACTGCTCCTCTATAGCCTTGACCGTCCTTTCTTCACTGGCTGATTGCTCCTCCATAGTCTTGACCGTCCCATTCTTTACTGATTGCTCTTCCAAGGCCTGGAACGTCCCCATTCTCTACAGGGTAACTACTTCTCCATACGCTTGACCGTCCATTCTCTTCCAGCAGATTACTTCCCTTACCTCACCAAGACACTGGCCAGTTGTGTAGATCTTTCAGTCGTTAAGAGAATGAAAACATTCAGCTTGAAAACAGTGTCTGGTATTCAGGGCATGGTCTTTGATAACGGTTCGTATCCTACCAAGGTGATCGGACACAATCAGCCATTTCTGATCACGTTCAGTCTGTCCCCCAGCTCTCTTTGTGGGCAGTGTGTGGCAGGGATCAGTTGTTAGACCTGTCTCGTATACAGTATGCATACAGCAACTGTCTGATGCAATTTTTAAATCACAAAAGTGATTTATCCCTTGAAAAAGACGACGACGAGAAAGTGTCTAAAGGTGTTTCCAACGAACTGTTTTTCATTTCTTGTTAAAATGAGACATCCAGTGAGGTAGTGATGATGTTTTGCTCTAAATGACCAGTAACGAACTCCTGCATATGAGCTGATGGTTGTGAGTGAATTTTGCATGCCCGGCATCACCGTCAGCAGCATCATTCTCCTTATCTTATCTCCTTAGCTTATCCAACATACCCACTTCCCCCTTCGTCTACCCTACCCGCCGTCTTCCCTCCTGACTCCGTAGAAAGCCACATCTAGACTTACCATAACGCCGTTAGTGCCAGAAGTGTACAGGAAACGATCAGTGTCAGGCCGTTTTTTTAGGCCACCCGTTCGAGAAGACAACTTTTAAGTATTTTCAGAAATTCCTGCTTTGATTTGAAACAGGCAGGGCATCATATACTCAATCACCTACTGGTGACCCTAATTTGTCGATGACGATTTTAAGATTTGTTTTGTCTCAAAGCTGATTGAAATCAACGGCTGTCTTTGTCAACTTCTCCACAAAGATGGCACGATGTGTAATGAGAAGCAACAGTGACTGTTTCAACACATCAGTTACCCATGTCTCTGCAAACCGTCGCTCACTATGATCCTCTATGCCCCATTCATCATTGCTACCTATGCTTGTATGATTCTGATCTCGGAATATTTCTTCTGTAAAAGAAGAGGACTATGAAGTCGAGTCTCTAAATCTCCTGCTCCCCCAAGGGTAAGATTTTCAGCAGATTGTGATAGGGCTTCAGACTAGGACCCTTGAAGCTAAAACAAAACGTCACAAGAATCTTGGGCGACGAAATGCAAACGTTAAACATATAAAACATGTTGCAACTGTATATAAATAACAAAAGTAAACAAACACACGACGACAACAACAACAATGATATATATATATAAGCTTGCTGAAGGTTCATTTTGAGAAGCATTATTTGTTCCCCATTCACCCACTCAAGCACATACTGTCAGTTAGGCAGAATCATCTACCACTGCAGATATGAAGGCTTACCACCCCCCTATTTCTACAATCTGAGACATAAGAGCAAGCTTTGTTATAAATTCATATATATATATAAATGTGTGTGTGTGTGTGTGTGGTGTGTGTGTGTGTGTGTGTGTGTGTGTGGTGTTGTGTGTGTGTGTGTGTGCGTATTTCTGTCTGTCTGTTTCTCTGTGTGTCTCTGTGTGTGTTCTCTGTGTGTAATACATATCTTACAGATATAACGCATTCCATACCTTACCGGATATCTATTTTCTGAAAAAGCAAATTGGTGTACACTGGATTGGAATAACCAAAACAGTATGCCTAGCAAGCGTGTCACCTCTACAGGTATATATTTACCTGTGAAGCTGAAGAATTCATCCATTTTGATCACACTTGGATGGTACTGAAAATACTGGGCTTGAATAATTTTTACGCAATTTAAGTTTTTTTTCTTTTAACAATGCTGTAAGCGATTTGAACAGACACTGAAATTCATTGTCAGTTTCATTAATACTGTAGTTTGGACAGAGAGTCCTACTCGTTTTACTATCCTTTTTTACCTGATTCTGGTTCCGTATATCTTAAAATTATTCTCCATGAAATTCACACGCTATTTTCGAACATATTTTGTTGCTTTTGCTTTAACCATTGATCTTGTAGCATTTTGCTTGAATTATTGTTTTTGCTTTTAGTTGAAAACTTTCATTTTCATTTACCCCAATAAAAACAGTCCAAAAATACAATCAGTACACAAAACGTAGTGCAAAGCAATGCTCGATCAATACGCATTAAAAGACAGAGATGAACTTTTCCACCAGAGGAACACTGGTTGAAAGTAACGAACAACAGACATGAAAATGCACAGAATGATGTTCCCAAGATGGGCTGAAAGTGGCAGAAATGGTAATGTTAATCAGATGAAGGAGAGAGGGGAGAGTGAGGACAGGTCAGAAATAGATCAAGATACAGGGAGGGAAAGGGGAAGAAATGGCCTTGAGCTCCGGGGACCGGAATAGCTCAGTAGGTAGAGAGCACCGGACTCGTAATCTTGAGGTTGCGGGTTTGAATCTCCGCGGGCCGTTTCGGTGCAGGGGGATTTTCCCTCGGAGTTAACATGGTTCCATCACCAACTTTCGGAAGAAGAGAAGATCAGTTGGCCGTTTGGTATGGGATGGGTGACACGTTAAGCATAGCATGCTCTCTTTTCCCCCAAGATGAGTATGGGCTGCCTTAATGGCGGGATAAAAAAAAAACCACAAAAAACGTTCATACACACAAACTCCACTCCCTATGTTGGGTAGATGGGATTAATCCTTGCCTGTCTCTACAGGGAGTGTGCGGCAGGTTGTGCAGCCTGCGTACACACATACAAAAAAAATAAATAGATGAAAAAATGGCCTCTTCCTGTACAATCGGCATTAAACAATTGTCATCATCGTCGCACAAGGGTGTTGGAAACATGCCGTTGGATGTGAATTGCCCCTCAGCCAGGAGGAAGGGGGGGGGGGGAGGGGGAGGGGGGGGGGGAACACCGCTTCCTGCCTTGGTCAGTGCTGGTAGGTCAAGTTGTGCTGTATTGAGTCCATTCCCTGATGTTATTCCCGCAACAATTTTCTGTTCAATGTATGCGTAGGTGCTAACGAATGACAGCAGCCGCACTGTTGATCATGTTTGATGATCATATCCATGAGGATGAGGGATTCGTGTTTAAAGCGAATAGACAATTTTCAACAAAGATAATGTAAAAGGATGCTTATTTAAACATCTTTCAAGACAAAAGTATTAAAGATACCTTTCGAATACATCAGACTACATCTTGCCGTACAGCCAGTTTTTTGTCAAAAGTATTGTTTTCAATACTTTGCCTGGATATTAAAATTTAAAGAAAAAAATGTCACCGATGATGATGATGATGATGATGATGATGATGATGATGATGATGATGACAACGACCGACGATGTTGATGTGTGAAAAGCACTTCAGAGATCAGAAAGCACAGTTAATCTCCAGGCCAGTAAGCATGGCTCCCGCTTTTTCTTCCACACCTTATGAAAAAAATGAACGTGTGTGTGTGTGTGTGTGTGTGTGTGTGTGTGGTGTGTGTGTGTGTGTGTGTGTGTGTGTGTGGGTTATGGTTTTTTTTTTCGTCTCCATCAATTTCCATACAAAAACGTATTTCCCAGAGACCATGACAGCATTATAGATAGCGCTGTTCTTTGTACATTTTCTTATGTCCGTTCCTCGTGACTGCTTCAGAAAGAGACATTTGTCAGAATTTCACAGCGTGCTGGGTTTTGTATTAACATATACAGTCAATCTTATTTTCCCTGCTGTTCGTTTGTTTATTTGGGTTTGGCTTTCTTTCAAAAACGATTCAGTTTGTTTCGCTACGCTGAAACCATTTGGAAGTTTCTTTCTTGTCTAAGTGATCAGATCACAGGAGAAGTCTACAACCTGGTGAAGTGTTCATCATCATCATCGCCCAATGATGACAGTCATAACACTGTCAGAACGCTTTGAACATTCAGCCAATTCCCACTCCCCACCCCTCTTGCTCTCGCACCTCCATCCCTATCCCCATCCCCCATTCCCACCCCCACACCCCCTCCCCCCAGCCATTGAATCCTGGTATAGCAACAGGGGTTTTTGGAGGCGTTTTAAAACCAGTCCCCTCACAGCACGTTTCTCCATCCCAGGACTTCTTTATTTTTGTTTCTGGTCGGCTTCTGGTGGAAAAGGAAGAGGCATGCCAGGGTGTACCCATTTCTGCCTACATGACTCGCGACGACCGTTCCCTCAAAGGGTGTATCAGTGCAGAACATTTCCTGGCATGGGTGGATCGGCACTACGTTTTTGTCTGGTTACATACAGCATAAGCTGTTCACAGGTTGGCTGATCCTGTGGAACAGATGCTGCATGAGTTGAAATCCCCCCGCCCCCCCCCCCCCCCCCCCCCCCCCCCCCCCGGTACAGCGCCGACGCACAGCACGCCTCTGCATGATGTACAAAATCATCAACAAACTGGTGTGCGTGCGCTGCAACCAACTGGCCCCCGCTGTGACCCGCTCCAGAAGATGCCACAGCAAACAGCTGAAGAGGATCCCCGCCAAAAATGACTACCGCAATATGGCCTTCTTCCCCCGCACAGTCAGGGACTGGAAACAGCCTACCAGCAGACCGCGTCCTGTCCCCCAGCTTTGGCACCTTTTCTTCAAAGGTGTC
>JADBJO010003962.1:207500-219603 GCA_016801955.1 Conus betulinus | reverse complement strand
TTGTGTTCCTTCCGGTGTTGCGTCCGAAGCGCTTTATTCCACCCTTCCCTTCATGATGTATTCAACCAGGCCCCGAAGGATACGTACGTACACCTGCAGCGCTGGTCAGAGACTTGCACAACACACGTAAAGACGCATCCACTGAGTGAATGAAACTCGAGTGTGTATTTTCAGCCTTCCTCTTTGAGCCCACGCCACACCTAACTCTAGGTATAGAGATAACCAGCCCCCCCTCTCCCCCCCCCCCCCCAAAAAAAAAAAAAAAAAAAAAAAATCTCACAAATTAAAGCTTCTGATGAGATCGAACCCACGATACCCCAGCCCGCAAGTCCCCGATGCTAACCCCGCCCCAACGATTTGCGGCTTGCTCCATTCCCGACCGGAAGCTTCCTCACAAGTCGTTTTTCATTCTTAAAAGTAATTGTCTTAAAAGTAAACATTTGTTTGACATGTGGCAAGTACCGGGTCTGCTAAAGAAAAGAAAAAAAAAAAAGAAAGAAAGAAAGAAAAGAGACAGAGTACCCGTCAAAACATTTTTGTGGAATTCTCATCTGACTGCGCGCAGCTGTTCAATCGTTTGACATGTCTGACACTGAGTGACACGTGCGAGACTCCCAACGGCGCTTGAGGGTTTTCAGCTTCCTATTCGACTGTATTTCTCATTAGCATTGTTATGGTACCAAAGCATAGCCAGTACCACCAGCTGCTTGGGTGCAGTGGTTGATATCGTCGGTCGCGGGGGCTCAAAAGATCATGGGTTCGAGTCCCATCAGCGGCACATGTTTGTGGGGTATTTTGGCCTGGCTGCCTCCTAGTCAGGGTATTAAGAATACTGTGTCTGGATCCATACAACTGACTTCCTCTGCTACTGCATGGATGTGTCTCTGAGGGTGCTGCTGAAATTTCCTGACCAACGCTGGGGTGTAGCGTGTGCATGGTATGCTGGAATGAGCAGCACGAAACTTTTGCCACTGAAAACAGCACGGAAGACGACTTGGCAAAGACGAAAGAGAGGGGATTAATAATAAACACCCTTACCCCTCTCCATCCACCTCTCTCTCTCTCTCCCTCTCTCTCTCTGTCTGTTAATTAACAAAAATCCTTTTTGATTGATGCTTCTAGTTATCAAAATGTTCAAAGGATCTCTCTCTCTCTCTCTCTCTTTCTCTCTCTCTCTCTCTCTCTCTCTCTCTCTCTCTCTTTCCTTCTCTTCCTTCCTCCCTAACTTCCTTCTCTCCCCCTTCACACACACAGACACAGACACACGACAGACACAGACAGACAGACAGACAGACACAGACACGACACACACACACACACACACACACACACACACACACACACACACACACACACACGTACACACGCCCATGCATACAGAGAGAGAGAGAGACAGAGAGAGACACACACACACAGAGAGAGAGAGAGAGAGAGAGAGAGAGAGAGAGATAGAGAGAGAGAGAGAGAGAGAGAGCATAAAATAAAAAGATGAACAAAACAAAAACAAAAACAAAAAAAAAAACCCGCGTGTCCTGAACAGCTTCTGGTTGTGGCAGGCGACAGTTTAAAAGAGATACACTCTGCTGATAAAGGAATAGTACTCTCTTTGCAGCGACATCTGTTTTCAGCGCTCAATGGGGATAGCAGTTCTGGCATTTAAGGGAAGCCTAGTGATGACTCCCCCATTGAGAAAAAAGGCCCAGATGTACAGTCTTCCCACTCCACTGTCGCTCTCGTTCCACTAATTGCGGTACCTGAATTTAGTACAGTTAAAGACGTGTTGATTGGCTGGCAGGCTGATCTCACCTTTTCCTCTCTGTGTCTCGGTCTGTCTGTCTGTCTCCTTCCCTATGTCTTCACCTCTCTCTCTCGCTCTCTCTGTCTCTCTCTCTCTCTCTTTTCCTCTCTCTCTCTCTCTCTCTCTCCTGTCTGTCTGTCTGTCTGTCTGTCTCTGTCTCTCTCTCTCTCTCTCTCTCTCTCTCTCTCTCTCTCTCTCTCTCTCGTAATACTTACAATAATATCAATCATTATCATGATGATGATGATGAGCTCGAGCATAATTATCATTATCATTGTCATTACAATTATCATTATCTTTATTACTATCATTATAACTTTGAGTACTTACATGGCGCCGGTCCATGGTTTGAGACCAAGCTCTCAGCACTTTACAACCCACACTTTCCTTTGCACAACGGGCTGCCTACCAGCGTAGAGCCGAGTGAACAGCTGCCTGCTGGCGCTGCATTCAGTTGTTTCCCCGTGCCATTCAGTCTGTCAATCGGTATCTTTCCAGTTCATATTTTCATTCTTTGCGGTTCACGTTGTGTGTGAGTACGTGTCATCCATACCAGCTGCCAAACCGGCCTTCTCTCCCGAGAGTTGGCCACGGGGTTTTAGTGTGTCCGAAATGTTCTGCGTGTGTTCACACACGGAACCTCCGTTTGTAGTCTCGTTCGAAGGACTTTTTGGGGAAAAGCAGAATAAGAACCAATGTAAACTCCGAGGTAGAAACCTCCCTGTACCAAAACGCCCCCAGCGGAGATTCGAACCCCCCAGCCCCAGGATCACCAGTATCATGAGTCTGGCTCTACCCGACTGCCCTTTCTCATCAGCCGTGGAGTGACTTCGGGTGGTCAGTGATGACGGCAGGCAATACAGGGCTGAATGGTTCCATCGTGGTCGGACAGCATTAAAACTGGGGCATTTTCATCAATTTACAGCTGCGAAATTTCCACATTTGATTTAATTACTTGTCTTGAAATTATGAGGCTATTTTGCTTAAAAAGAAAAGGAAGAAAACAACAACTACTACAAGCTTCTGATCTCTTTTAAGTAGTTCCGGGTGCCATTCAGATAGAGTCTATCAAACAGATGTGCTCAATTAGTGCCAGCGATGCATACCCGAGAGAGGGTTCTAATTACCTGTTTATATATAAATGGAAACGATTTGGCACAAACAGTAATGATTTCCGAATCCTTTGAAGGCACATTGACGCAATTGGTGGCAGTGTATGCTTGCAATCTGTTTGACGTACCTGCGCCAATTGAGTACATCTGTCAAGGAAATGCCCGGGAAAACATAATTATTCAGGTGAGCAGATTGTGATGTCACATGCTGATGTCTAGTACGCCAACTTCTCTGTTTTGTTCTTTACTATTTTCTAGTTCCAGTTCTATTAGGGGGGGGGGGGGATTGAGAAAACGACAAGATCAGGAAAAGAAAGTCAAACAAGAAATGATAAAACACACACACACACACACACACACACACACACACACACACACACACACACACACACACACACAACACACACACACACACACACACACACACACACACACACACACGAAAACATGAAGGCGAAAAGTCAGTCAAGTTAAACAGAAAGATACAAGATATGACTGATAAGAGAGAGAGAGACGAGAGAGAGAGAGAGAGAGAGAGGAGAGAGAGAGAGAGAGAGAGAGAGTGGATGGAGAGGGGTAAGGGTGTTTATTATTAATCCCTCTCTTTCTCTTTGCCAAGTCGTCTTCCGTGCTGTTTTCAGTGGCAAAAGTTTCGTGCACACACACACACACACACACACACACACACACACACACACACACACACACCACACACATACACACACACACCACACACACACACACACACACACACACAACACACACACACACACACACACACACACACACACAACACACACAAGAGGAGAGAGAGACGAGAGAGAGAGAGAGAGAGAGAGATCTGACAAACTGGCCATCTGAAATTGTATTCTCATCGTCATATGTTTTGTGAGTTTGCAACAACAAACAGTATTGAAGCAAACAGATAAGCATAACGAACAGTGAGAGAGAGAGAGAGAGAGACAGAGACAGAGACAGAGAGAAAGAGACAAACACACATAGAGAGAGAGAGTGGGGTGGGTGGGGAGAGAAATCGACAGAAAAAGATAGACAGACTAACAGACAGACTGACAGACAGACAGAGACAAAGACAGGAAAACCGTATGGACGCACTATCATTATAATCCCTGTTTCACCATCTTCTCAAGTCTAGCAATCTTGTTACCGCCGACGCTAGGCTGATGAGATTTGCATGTTGAAAATCCTACGACCCATGTCCATGCTCAGTGGGTTAGGGAAACACGAGCAGTTGCACGCTCACAAGAATATTTAACGTGAAAGCTGGCACTGCCAAGATCATCAGCTCCTGCAACAATGTTCCGTTTTTTCACCTTCCATATCGCCACTCAAATGGCAACAAAGTTGTAACGAACCCACAAACAACTGCTGTCAACATCGCCTTTCATGTGCCTGTGGCGTAAACTTTTTCGTGTGTAGATACGCACGCACGCACGCACGCACACACACACACACACACACACACACACACACACACACACACACACACACACACACACACGTTCACGTGTCCACACACACACACACACACACACACACACACACACACACACACACACACACACACACAGCGCGCGCGCAACCATGCGCATGCGTGCACACACACACGCTCACACACACGCACACACACACACACACACACACACGTATGTACGTATGCACGCACGCACGCACGCACGCACGCACGCACGCACGCACACACACAGTCACACACACACACACACACACACACACACACACACACACACACACACACACACACACTACGTTTACACGCTCTCTGTGGAAGACAAAACATTGATGGAAACAAACATACGGGTACACACACACACACACACACACACACACACACACACACACACACACACACACACAGGCTCTTTAGGTAACGAAGAAACAAAAGCAAAACCCTAAGGAGCTGTTTACTGGAGATAATTTTACACGGGTGGTAGAGGTAAGAGGTTTACACTCACAAACCAGACACCAGGTAGACGGCACTGTGGTGGTGTCTGTAGTTGTGACGTAGGACCGTGCAGAGTAAGGGTCCCACAGGACACCCCTCCACCCAGTATATCGATCTGTTTGTTTGAACTGAGCGAAATGAACAGGAAACATGCGATGAAAACGCTGCTCCTTATGATTATATGAGTCATGTTTTCCTTATCACTGTGGCATTTTCGTGTCTGTCTGACTGTATTTCCGACTGACTGTCTGTCTGTCTGTGTGTGCCTGAGTGTCTGTCTGTCTTTCTGTCTGTCTATCTCTCTGTCTGTCTGTCTGTCTGTCTGTCTCTCCCTCCCTCCCTCCCTCCCTCCCTCCCTCTCTCTCTCTCTCTCTCTCTCTCTCTCTCTCTCTCTCTCGGCTGGTTAATTTGTGTGTTGGTTTATATCCTATAATCCCATCGCGTCCTTGTGACCGAAGACCAACGTATCAGAAAATAATGTCTCTCTCTCTCTCTCTCTCTCTCTCTCTCTCTCTCTCTCTCTCTCTCTCTCTCTCTCTCTCTCTCTCTCTCTCTCTCATATCCCGCCCTAATGACCGAGACCAAAGTATCAGAAAATACTGAGTTTCTGACCCCCCCCTCTCTCCACCCCCCCCCCCTCTCTCTCTCTCTCTCTCTCTCTCTCTCTCTCTCTCCTCCCACCTTGTGTTTACTGACTATCTCGTCCGCAGTTCTCTGTGTCTTTTTGTGGTGTCTTCATTGTCAGAATGTATAGCTTATATGGTACTGCAGATTTTAAAAAACGTTTTTATTGTCATTGCCTTAATTTTCTATGTTTAGCATAATAAGTTTTCGTATTGGTTTGACATCAACAGCAAAAAACAAACAAACAAACAAACAAAAAACAAAAAAAAAAACATGTTTCTTTGTTAAATGTCTTTAGTTTCAACTTCCTGGCTACTCTAAACTCACTTAGAGGGCACGGTCCGAATAAAAACAAACAAACAAACAAAACAAAACGAACAAAAAAACCGCGTACTTCCTGATATTACCCTCGTCAAGAAATGTGATCACCATCACATCAACAACACTTCTTTCCCCCGCTGGCTCCCTCTCTCTCTCTCTCTCTCTCTCTCTCTCTCTCTCTCTCTCTCTCTCTCTCTCCGTCCTATTTATTGACTGTTGGTTATTTATATATTAAAAACACTTATCTTGACTTGTTTCAGGTATTTCTTTCCTGATACTACTCCAGCTGTAGAGTCTTTTAGCTGTGACACATTATTCATCACACTACACTAGAGATACTGGTATTCCAGAATCTTTGGGATTATACTTGGCAGTACGTGCGGAAGTGTATTGAAATCTCGTTGCTGATTGCGCATAATCGTCTGCCGTATCGCGGAATTAGTTGCCCAGTCCGCGAAACACGCCCGTTTGGAAACAACTCACAGTCGGCGAATCCCTGCCTCTTTCGCGGGTACGACAGTCGTTTCTTCATTACGTGAACCGGCAAAAATCTTTGCCTACTATCCGAATCAGTAATTCCGGGTATTCGATATAACATATCCATAACTTTAGTTATCTATCTACCTGTCTGTCTGTCTGTCTGTCGGTATGTCTATCTGTCCGGTAGCCATGATTACAGGCCTGTGGGGGTGTAGGGGTTGGGGAGAGACGAAGAATACCGATGCCCACAGTCCGCTGACCAGCTCCACAAAGCGGACACAGTTCACACGGAACCACAGCCAAGCGCCGGATGCAGTCCACCGGGAAGAAAGAACAGGACCCAGACCCCAACCAGAACAAGACCGGACAGCCTTCTGTCCGGCACCAAGCCCAAGACTTCTGCCAACGACTGGGCATCCTGCCACAGAAATGCCAGACCTCGGTCCGGGACATCACGAACTCGAGGGCCTCTGGCCGAGAGGACGTTAAACTCACCTCCACGCTAAGGACTCTTCACGGCGTTAAGGAAGAAGAAGACTGATGACCTCATTTACACTCCAAGCATACATGAACCAGCTCTATCTGAAAGCAGATTTCCGGCCGTACAAGTCATCACCTGTCACCCTATCTTTTGTAATGGCCAAGGTTCCCTCAAACAGCCTCATGTCATTTGTTTTCACGTCCTCTTGGGACAACCTAGCGTGTATCTTGATGTGCATATACGGAACGATGCTGTTTATGATAAACTCGCTTAAGGGAAACTTCTGATAAGGGAAACTAATTTTGTATTCCCGGCCGAAACTGTTCTTTGTATGACTAATTTTACACTGGATAAGGAAAACTCTGATGAGGTAAACTTCGGTTAAGGGAAACCTAATTTGTCTTTTTCACACTCGGATAAGCGAAACTTAAATCGGAACATACGACGTCACATTACAGAATTTTCTGTTGGTCTCGGTAAATCAAATGAAAACTCGGATAAGCAAAACCATCTAAAAAAAAACCAAAAAAAACTTTCTCTTATCCGACGTCAGATGGCCTAAACATAGGGAACATATGACATCATTTTCCAGAAT
This sequence comes from Conus betulinus, assembly GCA_016801955.1. NCBI lineage: Eukaryota > Metazoa > Mollusca > Gastropoda > Neogastropoda > Conidae > Conus > Conus betulinus. Next base: position 212,211 of record JADBJO010003962.1, on the reverse strand, counting down.
TTTCCATCGGATCGGTAAATCAAACATCTAATAATGGAAAAAAAAATCCCCTGGCGGTTTCGCTTATTAGAGTTTGACTGTAATAAAATAGTGAAAAAATAAAAGCAAGGTCGGATAACGTTTCAATCTGTGGGCCACTGTTCAAGCAAAAAGCGGAAGAATTAAAAAAAAAAAAAAGAATAGGCATACAAGACTGGCGCTGCTGCGATGGTTGGCTACACAGATTCAAAAACAGGCACGGTATTGTTTTAAGAAAATGTCTGGTGAGCGTGAGTCAGTTGATGAACTAATCACAGACGCATGGGTGGAGCAAGTTCTAAAACCCACACTTACTCGTTATAAGGCTAAAGACACATTTAATGCCGACGAAAGCGGTCTATTTTGGCGGCTGTTGTCTGACAAAAACCTTGCTTTTAAAGGAGAAAAATGTTTTGGCGGTAAAACAGTCAAAAGAACGATTGACCTTTCTCGTTTGCACAAATATGGATGACACAGAAAAGATGCCTCTCCTGACAATTGGACGATTCCCAAAACCTCGCTGTTTCGCAGGCGTCAAATCCCTGCCTACTCAGTATGCAGCGAACACCAAGGCATCCAAGGCATGGATGAATCCAGAACTCTTCAGAGACTGGCTGACAGCCTTTGATAAAACCATGCATTGTCAAACGCGCAAGGTGTTGCTGGTTGTGGATAACTGTTCGGAACATGATAAGTCACTTCAGTTGAAGGCTACAGAGAGCACTTGTTTCTACCACCCAATGCAACGTCAGAGTTGCAACCTCTCGATCAAGGAATCATACAAAACATCAAAGTACACTACAGAAAAGCAAACCTTTTGAAATTGATCGCGCACATAGATGCAGGAATGGCAAGGGATGAATTTAAGATCAGCATCCTTGACTCTTTGATGATGCTAAAGCGAGCATGGGATCAAGTTAGTCCAGCCACCATCTCAAACGGCTTCAAAAAGGCAGGCTTTGTGCCTACTGCATTGACTGGCAGCGACTGTAAAACTACAAGTGCTGACATCGCTGCTCCAGAACCATTTCTCTCCAGGCTGTTCAAAGAGTTGAACATTCTGGATGAAGACTATTTCAACGTGGATGCCGATCTTCAGACATCAAGTGATGACATCCCACTCACCGCCCCATCAACATCATCTTCAACAGCAACAGTCACCTATGAGGCAGAGAGTCTGACGACAATGATGACTTTGGCGAACTTGCAAAAGTGATCACCAGCAGAGAAGTCTTAGCTTGCGTGCAAACATTAAACTCCTACTGTTTGCAGGTTGGCGCTTCCAGTGACTCTCTCGTTCATCCACTTTCTGTGTTTACAGAAACCCTTCACACACACTTGGCTAGTGCAAAGACTCAAACCACAATCCCCCATTTCTTCAATAAGAGGAGCAATCAGAAAGATGAGAAAAATGGCAGAAAAGACAGGGAGGATAGTGACACAGGAAGACAGAGTGACATAGGCATGCAGAGTGACATAGGCATGCAGGGTGACACATGGATGCAGAGTGACCATAGGCATGCAGAGTGACACATGGATGCAGAGTGACATAGGCATGCAGGATGACATAGGCATGCAGCGTGACATAGGCATGCAGGGTGACACATGGATGCAGAGTGACACACGGATGCAGAGTGACACACGGATGCAGAGTGACACATGGATGCAGGGTGACATAGTCATGCAGAGTGACATAGTCATGCAGAGTGACATAGGCATGCAGAGTGACATAGTCATGCAGGGTGACATAGGCATGCAGAGTGACACAGGCATGCAGAGTGACATAGAGATGCAGGGTGACGTAGGCATGCAGGGTGACATAGGCATGCAGAGTGACACATGGATGCAGGGTGACATAGAGATGCAGGGTGACATAGAGATGCAGGGTGACATAGAGATGCAGGGTGACATAGGCATGCAGGGTGACACAGGCATGCAGGGTGACACAGGAAGAAATAGTGTTGGTAGCGACGATGTATCCATTACAGGTTTTGAATCTCCTGAGCCACAGGTATTTACACCAAAATGAAAGATGGCGTCTCAGATCATCACATTGTCTTCGTCCTCCTGTACCCCAGTTGTTGCCATTTCGACCCCCAAAGCCCAAGCTCTCCAAACCGCTCTCAACCAATAGAATCATTGGGGACGGCAATTGTTTTTACAGAGCAATTAGTTTTCAGATTTGTGGCACAGAAAACTACCACCCTGAGATTCGAGCCAAAATCGTGGATTTCATGTGTAAAAATGCAAAGGCGTTCTCTATGCTAACTTGGACCTTGGCGATTATCTCAACACTAACGAAACCACTGAACTGAGATCATGGGCGACTGATGTCGAGATATACGCCGCAGCAACCCTTCTCCAAATGACGATTGTGGTGTACACTGTGGTACATAAAACACCTAGGGGTTAGTTGCCCCACCATCCGCTTTTTCCCGCCTTTGGTTCAACTCCCAACAAAGAGAAAATTGATTTGTCCAATCTTTGTGGTCATTTTGAGCGGGTGACATGTTATTTGAGTTCTTTCTGTTTCGTTAACTTGGTTTAACTCTCTCAACATAGAGAACATTTATTTGTTCAACCTTTGTGGTCACTTTGAGCAGGTGACAGATGCTATCTGAGTTCTTTCTGTTTCATTAACTTGGTTCAACTCTCAGCATAGAGAACATTTATTGGTCCAACCTTTGTGGTCACTTGGAGCGTGTGACTGATATTATTTGAGGTGTCTTTCAGTTTCATTAACTTGGTCAGTCATTGACAGCAGAGAATGGTCTTTTTCAAAATTTTTTTGTCCTAATGAAAGTCGGAAGAGAGAGAGAGAGAGAGAGAGAGAGAGAGAGAGAGAGAGAGAGAGAGAGAGAGAGAGAGAGAGAGAGAGTTCAAAGGTTGGCTGCTCCAATACCTACAATGACGAAGAATATAATTAATTTTTTGGTTTTATCTTTGTTTCTTGTCGTCGACTTTTTCCTTCTCATTTCCATAATTTTGTTGTTGTTGTTGATTTTATTAATTTTGTGACTTTGAACTATTTTACGATTGCCTGCCTTTTCTCCTGAATCTAAAAAGTGTGAGCGTACTTTCTAGTGCGTGAGAGCCTTCTAATGTTGACCACTTTTTGTTCAGAAAGCTATAAAATTAATGAGTTAATACAAAAACCAATGACAAACGGCAAGTAGTTTTTTCCTCTCAAAGAGAAACAAAACAAACAAAAAACCCTTGACAATCAAAATTAAAGGGTTTAACATGGCTTTGCACTGTTTTTTTTTTTTTTCCTTCAAAGTGTTCAACATTAGACTGGTCCTGTAATTTGTACCACCCTGTGCTTGATAAAGAATCAATGGTCTTAGTGAAAGTATGATCCATGTACGTGTCCATTTCTGCGAAAAATCAGGCTTAAGCCCCAACAATTCTATTTTCTTTTTACTTTGACTTTTAATACAGTCTTTAAGTGATTCCACACTTTATGAAGCCAAAATCTAAAAAAAACGAATTTTGGGGGCATTAGAGACTGATTTTCGCAGAAATGGACACAGACTATGACAGGCAGCGCCTGTGTATTTTAACGTTCAATAGCATCTCTCTCTCTCTCTCTCTCTCTCTCTCTCACACACACACACACACACACACACACACACACACACACACACACACACACACGTGCACAATGGCAGAAATTACCACATCAGGGTCCCTTCACAGAGGACAAAGGCTTCACACACAGACACACTGCACCAGCGAAAATCTGTCATTTCAAAAGGTGCATCAAAGACTGTCAATATAAGAAAGACAAACTCAGCTTAACCAAAATAAAGGGAGGTAACAACTCCCATTTTTTTGTAGTGTGCATTTTATTCAAGTAGTTGTTCTGAGGTCTTGGTCAATAAAACAAAATCTCTGATAAGCGAAACCATTTTACATGTATTAACGCAATTTGTTCTGTTGTCTCGGTAAATCAAACGAAAACTCGGATAAGAGAAACCATTTTTCAAAAACTTTATCTTATTGGACGTCGGATAACATAAACATCGGATAGGAGAAACAAAAAAAAAAAAATTTCCCCTGGCAGTTTCTCTTATCAGAGTTCGACTTTATATATGAAAAAAAAAAGGAGGAAATCAACTGACAACAATCCAGGTGTGTCTATCTACATGCACTGGAAACAGTACTAAATACGATGGTGTGGTGCATCATGGCGCGTTTTTCCCGTGCTGCCGTAGCAATAGAGGCAACGTTACCATCACCTTTCTATACCTGTGGGTGTAACCTATCACAGCAGAGGGGGACAGCAACGTCCATCGTTTCCTGACAGACATGATGGTGTCAGTGTCAGTCAGGGAGAGGCAACTCTTTGTTCATGGCCATGCGCTCAGGAGGAGGCGGCTGGGATCGGAGCCGTGTTAAATGAACCAAGTGGGTTTTGTGGATTGTTGATCTCTCTCTCTCTCTCTCTCTCTCTCTCTCTCTCTCTCTCTCTCTCTCTCTTCATAAGCTACCATGGCCTGTATGGAATAAATCATCCGTATCCGTATCCGTATCTCTCTCTCTCTCTCTCTCTCTCTGTGTGTGTGTCTCTCTCTCTCTCTCTCTCTCTCTCTCTCTCTCTCTCTCTCAGTCAGTCAGTCAGTCAGTCAGTCTGTCTGCTGTCCGTCTGTCTGTCTGTCTGTCTCTAGCGAAGAGGCTGCCTCATCTACTG
>JADBJO010003962.1:200000-202500 GCA_016801955.1 Conus betulinus | reverse complement strand
AGAAATAAGCATCATACCTTTGTTGCTCAGAAAAAGAAGCAACTGTTCGATTTAAAGCATCCGTGGACGAGGACATAACATACAGGCTGGTACGTCCACCTTTTTGCTGTTGCCTTTTTGGTTCCTTTAAAACTAAATGCGGTCAAATTCAGCGACTTGACACCTTGTGGATGCGGTAAGCGACCAAACGTCCATACTTTAACAGCTCTTATTCTTTGTTTGTTATCGTTTTTCTGGTTTCTTAAATACCCATCCCCCGTATTGCTAGTTCTCTGTTATTTTTTGTACGTCAGCCTATCAGCTCGCCTCCGTGTTCTTTACTTTCCAGTTGCAAAGTGAGACGACTGCAGGCGGAAATCTAAACAAATTTTAAATAAATGTTAGCGAACCGCCCAGAGAAACGTGGACAAACGAGTCACAAGACAAAACACAACGCGTTTCGACCCCTGTTAGGTCTGCTTTAGGTAAGACACAAATGAACAGAACAACGAAAATTCACTTAGCTTTGATTGCTTCAGAGTTCAGCGCAAGGAAGAAGGCGTTGAACATCTGTGTCTTACCTGAACAGACCTAAGAGGTCGAAACGCGTTATGTTTTATCTTGTGACTCGTTTGTCCACGTTTCTCTGGGCGGTTCGCTAACATTTATTTTAAGATTTCTTCAGTGTCTGGTTAAGGACGGTTGACAAACTTCATTTTTCTGTTTCTGTAATAACACAGTGCCACCACCAGTACGAGCACTGCCTGCATTTCTGCAGTATAGAGGAAAATGAAACGGGACTGCAGGTTTCATGAAAACAGGGCGAAATATCAATGAACACATGAGTCAAAGTGTACAGCAACGCAGGAGTAATATACAATACATATCGGACAGGCGAACTTTCGACAAGCATAATCTTCTTCAGACCTTTTCATCAACCGACATGAAAATGCACAAAACTGTTCTCCCCCCAGGTCAGCATTAATGTGCCGTGTGTCCAGCCATTTTCTGGCGAAGACTTTCTTTTTGTGACTCTTCTGTTCCCTAGGTAACGATGTGTGCATGGTGACACACCTTGAGTGCTTTTAACATTTGAAGAAGACTATATGTTGAAAATTCTCGTCTCAGTTTTGTTTTGTTTTGTTTTTGTTTGTTTTTAAATTGCTTATTGATTCTGACTTACTGTACGCCTTGTTTTTTGTTTTGTGTCTTCTTTTGTATTTCGCCTCTGACAATAATTGTAGTAGATAATACGGTCTTTCAACAGAGGTTTTTTTTTTGGGGGGGGTGGGGGGGTGGGGGGGGGGGTTGGTTGGATTTTATTTTAATTTTATTTTTTTACCTGTTCCACTTCTGTGCCATCTATGTAGCGTTGTGCCCACACCGTTCATTCCAAACACTCGTCCACAGATACAACTTTGTCTGCTTTAAGTTGTGGGTGCATTTTATGAGTTTCTTGCTAGGTTTTGCCCTGTGTGTGAACTCACCCTTCTATCTTAAGCTCGGGGCGCTCTGTTAAGTGGATTGGTTTCCGTCTCCACCGAAACCCAGATGATGATGAGGTAGGTGATTAAAACTGACTTATCTTATTAAGTAAACGTTTTGTGGTTCAGTCAGTGTGGATGTGCGAGCTCTCTCTCTCTCTCTCTCTCTCTCTCTCTCTCTCTCTCTCTCTCTCTCTCTCTGTCTGTCTGTCTGTCTGTCTGTCTCTCATTGTGTGTGTGTGTGTGTGTGTGTGTGTGTGTGTGTTGTGTTGTGTTGTTTGTGTGTTGTGTGTGTGTGTGTGTGTGTGTGTGTGTGTGTGTGTGTGTGTTTGTCTGTATGTGTGTGTGTGTGTGTGTGTGTGTGTGTGTGTGTGTGTGTGTGTGTGTGTGTCCCGCCCTCACTCACGCCCTGTCTCCTGTAACCATTACGAGAGAGGAGAAAAAAAGCGAGCTATGTTATTTTCAGAACCTTCGTTCGCCAGACCTTACCCTCTCTCTCTCTCTCTCTCGCTCTCTCTGTCAGTCTGTCTCTGTCGTCCTCTACATCTCTCTCTCTCTGTGTCTCTGTCTGTCTGTCTGTCTGTCTGTCTCTCTCTCTCTTGCCAAAATTTCCCCCCCCCCACGTACTCCAGCGGCAGAGAGAGAGAGAGAGAGAGAGAGAGAGAGAGAGAGAGAGAGAGAGAGAGAGAGAGAGAGAGAGACAGACAGAGACAGACAGAAAGACAGAAACAACAGAGACAGAGAAAGAGATAGACAGACAGAGTGAGACAGAGAGACAGAGAGACAGACAGACAGACAGACAGACAGACGTCTATTGACACGAGCAATCCATGTCAAACCCTCATTTTCGACAATACACATTATGTCATAAAGGGTTCTGATACTATCACCAATGTATCTACAAGAAATGAATCCCGTATGATCGTAGTTTACTAAATTTGGCAGAACAGATCTTCATCTTTTTGCAGCGCATGATGATTGGTAAATCTTCCTTGATAAAGACAAGCATCCTAATTATCTGACCAGACATTTAGAAA
>JADBJO010003962.1:192500-195000 GCA_016801955.1 Conus betulinus | reverse complement strand
AATGACGTGAACGTCTGGAGCAGGGAATCTGGCGTGACAGTTTACGGCCCAGCTGACTGTGAACGCTCCCGTTGCCAGTTCATCCAGCGATCTGTATAGGTACCATCTGCTGCGCAACCAAACGCTCGGGGACTCTTACGGTTGGTGTGTGGTGGGTTGTGAGGTGGGGTGAAACGCGTGTGCAGATTAGCAACGACGAGGTCGAGTGTTTTTGCAGTCTTCAGTCGTAGACTGTTTTCGAAGATGGCCTCATCGTGTGTGCCAGACGGATACAAACATATTGAAAGCGGCCGCATGCACCATACAAACAAGACAATAAGAAAAAAAAAAAAAAGGGGGATTCTGTGATGTCTGTTTTAATAAATGAGAGGCGCTGAAATGAAGGATGGAAGTGGAATGTAGCCCTTTACCTATATATATATATATATATATATATGTATATATATATATATATATATATATATATATATATATATATATATGCCTCGCAGCTTTAGTTCTGTCACTGTCTGTCTCAGTGGCATATACGTCTACTATTTCTATCGCGCTTTGTTGAAAGTGAACAATTGACAATCTCTCTCTCTCTCTTTCCCTCTCTTACACACACACACACACACACACACACACACACGCACGCACGCACACACAGATTATACGTGACGTCACACACACAACACACACACACACACACACACACACACACACACACACACACACACACACACACACTATTTTTAACAGAGTAATTCGTCAAGATAACATGTATCTCGTGTTTGTTTGTTTGTTTTATTAGTGTTTAGTTTTCAAATATTACAAAGGAGCATCTTTCATTTGAGACAAGAATCATACTTTTTTCCCCCCATCTTTCTGCACTATGACGGATTCAGTGTGCCTTTTCTTTTTCTGTGCTTTCTTTCTGTCATTCTTTCTTCTTTCTCTTTTTCCTTTTTCTTTTTAAAAACTTTTTTCCTCTTCTTCTGCTCCAGCTCATTACTAGAGAAAACACACTTCCGACTTCACTTGGAAGATCGTATCCTCAACTACTTCAAACACTTCAAGCGTCAAACTGAATTTGAAAACGAAACACTTTGAACTTTACGTTTCCTGATGATTATTGGCAGCAAAATGCCATCCGTACAAGTGGCACTGGAACTGATGCAGTTGTGCGTGTGTTTCTGTGTGAGTGAGTGATTGAATGAGTGAGTGTGTGTGTGTGTGTGTGTGTGTGTGTGTGTGTGTGTGTGTGTGTGTGTGTGTGTGTGTGTGAGTGCGTGCGTGCGTATGTGTGTGCGTGTGCGTGCGCGCGCCCATGTGTGTGTGTGTATGTGTGCGTGCGTTCATGCGTGTGTGTGTGTGTGTGTGTGTGTGTGCGTGTGTGTGTGTGTGTGTGTGTGTGTGTGTGTGCGCGCGCCCATGCCCATGTGTGTGTGTGTGTGTGTGTGTGGTTGTGTGTGTGTGTGTGTGTGTGTTCTTCACTTTAACGTCCTTCCACTAAAAGTGATTCAGACAATATTATAGTGTAGAGTGAGCTTGATGTAAAGAATGAGAGAGATGCATTTTTTAGGGAGTGTAAGGGAGGGTAAGTTTTAAAGTAATATTAAGTGAACAGCCTAATAAACATTTAGGAATAGATTCAAGAGAAGCAAATTGTTTAATAAACTAGGTAGCGATAAAAGGAGTCGATCCATCAACAAAACCCTAAATGCCTGATTTATTAAAAGCTCTTTTGTTTTGGGACAATGAATCAGTAATTGATTGAGACCTACAGAATCCCCACACATACATTTAATATCTTTGCAATATTTTGTTTTATACGAGTGTGAACGAAGCCTATAGATTAGACTTTCAATCTCCCTGGATGAGAAAATAAATCTTTTGTATGATGTTATCCCATTGTTTTTGTCATTACATTTGATGCAATTGTTATAATAATACATGTCCGAGTTCCTCAGTGTTTTTTTGTTGCATTATCATGAGATGTTTTATTTATAATAGAGAAACATTCTGCCAGATCTAAGCGAACATTTATTGTTATTGTGTGCGCTAAGGTTTCGAGCTGCCTTTTTGTAACTTTGTCTACTTGTTCATTTGCTGATATACCACAATGAGAAGGCGCCCAACAAAAAGTAATATTAATGCCTTTTTGGAAAGAAGGTGTACTATATGATTGATTTCAGTTACCATGTCAAATCCTACACATGAATTAGAAGGCTTAATGCCATTCAATACTGCTTTTGAATCAGCGCGTATTACGATTTGACTGTTATTCTGGGGAAATTCAAAATGAAATCCGATGATTTGAGTATAGCAAGTAATTCTGCGCTATATAAAGACAGACTTTTACCAACTAACCAGGATAAAATAACCTTTCTATTTTTAAGCTAGGAATATGAAAGCTGCTCCCGTGCTATTATCATCTAATACTGAGCCATCTGTGAATATTTTAAAGTGATGGTTGTACTTATTTTTTTAAGTGAGTGTAGACAAAATTTCTCAAAAT
>JADBJO010003962.1:185000-187500 GCA_016801955.1 Conus betulinus | reverse complement strand
ACACACACACACACACACACACACACACACACGTGTAGTGAACAGGACGGATAATTCTTGTGGACATCTCGTACTGACAGAATGACATTTCGTCGAGCTCTACACAGCTACAATTCTACGTGCGCTTTCGTTCAACGCGGTGTCTCGTGATCTGTAGAGTGACGGACCCAATTTTTGCCTAGACTTTGTGTAATAAAGGAATGCATTCCAGAGTACGACAACCTATCACTAAAAAGCAAGTGCAGTGTTGGACACAAGAAAGTGTTGATGAATTACAGGCTTGTTTTGAATGTACAGATTGGAATTTGTTTTTGAATTCTAGTTTTGACATTAACGAAGCCACCGATGTTATTTCCAGCTACATTTCTTTCTGTGAACACATGATTGTACCTACTAAAACTATCAAAATATTTTTCCCAACAACACAAACCTTGGGTTACAAAATCTCTGAAAATAACTCTAAATGAGAAAAAAAGAGCTTTTCAATCAGGCAATAAAAGAAAAGTTGAAAACATGTTCCAGAATGGAAATATGCGAGATGCATGGAAAGGAATAAAGGTTTTATCAGGTTCAGGTAAATGTTCAAACCAAAATATTAGTAACAAAAAACAGCAAAAGAACAGAAGCAATTTGCAGAAAAGCTGAACGATTTTTACTGTAGATTTGATGATAAAGATTTTAGTAAAGAATTAAAGGAAGTGAAGGAAGAACTCCAAAGCAATGTTAAAAAACGATGTTGATGGAAGTGATTCTGTTGTGATTGAGGAAAATGATGTTCAGTTGTTTTTCAAACGTTTAAATGTGAGAAAGGCAATGGGCCCTGATAATATCTGTGGAAAATTGTTGAAGGTGTGTGCTTCTCAGCTCTCCTATGTTTACAGTCGTTTGTTTTACCTGGTCACTTAGAGAATGTATAATTCCTGTTTTAGGAAAAATGCCACTGTATGTCCTGTTCCCAAAAAAAACGCAACCCAAGCTGTTTAAATGATTACCGACCAGTTGCCCCTCACATCTGTTGCAATGAAATGTCTTGAAAGAATTGTCCTCAGTTATGTTTTAAAAGATACTACACAGTACCAAGACCCGTTTCAGTTCGCATACCAACAGAACAGATCAACAGATGATGCCACACTCACACTTCTCCATCATGCTTTTTTTTCACACCTCGAAAAAAAACCTGCCTCCTTTGTACGCATTCTCTTTATTGATTTCTCATCAGCATTCAACACCATACAACCACATCTGATGGCAAAGAAACTCATTAACATAAATGTGGGTAACAAGCTCATTCTTTGGATAATTGATTTTCTTACACAGAGGACACAGTCTGTTCGATATCAAAGTGTTGTTTTCGTCTTCCAGAGAGTCATTTCAACTGGCGCACCCCCAGGGTACTGTTTTATCACCAGTGCTTTTTACTCTGTACACAAATGATTGTTCAGGAAGTGATTCAACTTTGTACATTAAATATTCAGATGACTCAGCACACTGTAGATCTTTCCAACTCTGATTCTGTTTACTTCAAGGAGGTTCAAAGATTTGTTGACTGGTGCGATCATAACTATCTTGATCTGAATGTAACAAAAACGAAAGAAATGTTGATTGATTTTAGAAAGAATCCAAAAGCTGTACCACCACTTTTTATCAAAGGTGCTGAAGTAGAACGTGTTGAATCATACAATATTTAGGAACTTTTTATAGATAATAAGCTGAATTTTAATCCCATGTTGAGTATGTCCACAAAAATGTCAAACCAGATTATATTGTCTTCGCAAGCTGCGATCATTTCATGTGAATACTGACATTCTTCGGACATTTTATTCATGCTTCTTGGAATCTGTTCTAACTTTCTCATTTATGTGTTGGTATGGTGGGTTGACTGTGAAGAGCAGAAATGTGCTTGAGAAAGTGGTGAACGTGGGAGGAAAAATCGTTGGTGAGAGACAAAAAAGTCTGAGTGAGCTATATAGGTGCCGTGTTAGTTGTAAAGCGAAGAAGATTACGTGTGACCAGACCCACGTCCTTGCAAATCAGTATGACCTTCTTCAGTCAGGACGAAGATATCGATCGGTTAAATGCAGAAGTGTCAGATTTAAACAAAGTTTTATTCCCCTGTCCATTGATTTCTTGAACCGAGAAGATGTTTAATTGAAATCCAAATTCCTCTATATTCAGGGATTCAGCTATGTGCATCTCTTCACCGGCAAATCAACAAACAAAACGTTTTCTTTAATGTTGACTCTTTTCGGGTTTTGTTTGTTTGGTCGGTTGGTTAACTGGCAGGGTTTTCTTTTTGTTTGTTTTGTTTTGTTTGTTCATTTTACTTTTTTTTTTCTACCATGCTCATTTGATTTTCATGAAACATGCACAGAACTGACACACTATAATCTATCAGCCTGATTTTTTACGGACTGATAGATGAAACAGATATTTTGTGTGTGCTTCGAGCGCGCGCGCGCGTGCGTGCGTGCGTGTGCGTGCGTGCGTGCGTGCGTGCGTG
>JADBJO010003962.1:157500-175000 GCA_016801955.1 Conus betulinus | reverse complement strand
CCAGCAGGCACAAGAAATGACTGCATGTCTTTAGTCCAGATTGATGACCTACGTATACTTGAACGTCGACGTTTATCGGATTTTCTACAATAAATGTCCGCTCTTCTCATCCTTTTCTTTTGGTTCTGAGCTTCGCAAAATGTTCAGGGGGCGTCGTTCGTATTGACTGATGTGTGGTATGAAATGCAGGACACCGATCTGCAGTGGCTGCATAAACTTGACCAGAATCTTTTGTTTTGAAGCACATAGGTCACTACCATCTTATATCACATCTCTAGGGGCTAGATCTGTTCCACACAAAAGTGTCCCCTGTAATGTGACTTTTAAAGACATCGTTTGATGAAAGATTGAACGATAAGGTAATACAGTGCTGGTCGGGGGGAGGGGGAGAAAAATGGGGTGTCGATGGTGGACAGGAGTTAGGGCAGAGAGAGAGAGAGGAGAGAGAGAGAGAGAGAGAGAGAGAGAGAGAGGGCGATCGTAATAACAAAATAGATTTCCTCTGCTAAATGCCACTCGTACACATACTTCATCATCCATGTATTTGAATAATTGTGTCTCCTGTGCGCCTACCACTGACCTGGTACATGTGGATACCCATATTAAATACATTGCACGCCTCTGTGATGTACTTTTACGTCACAGTCTGTTCTGTGTACGTTCGGAGACCATTATCTTAAAAGTTGATTAACAAAAAACAAAAAAAATGAGCTGACGGATCGCCGGAAGTTAGATGCTTATGACATGCGCTCTGGACTGCCCGGGTTTCGATGACGTCTGACGTCAAACCTGGACGACCAGGGAAAGAGGTCCAGAAGAAAGTCCCGCAGACACACACAGGCAGAGTCGAACAAAAAGATTGCAGACTTTTTTCGCTGCATTTGACGTACTAGACGCCTTCAAGCAGCCTGGTAACGACGATTGAAACACAAAGAAAAAATCTGATTACACCTAAATGATTATCGTCATCCGAGTTGGTAATTGTAGAATATTCAAGATGTGTTGTGTACTTGTACTTGCTTCAGAGTTATCACTATTTTTTTTTTTTTTTAAATTTTGCCTGGGGAATGAGAAGATATGTCGTATTTACACACGGGAATCCCTGTTATACACCTTGTGACGCTTAGGTGTAAATCGAATTTACTTATGGGATCGTTGATTTGAATAGGGATACTGCACATTCGTATAATTATCCATGGCTTCGTTAGCAAAAGTATCCCTCGTTTAAAACCATGGGGGGGCACTGATGGTGGGTCAAACCTGGCTGGAAATTTGGGAAGTTTCCTCATTCATCACACAAGGAAATCATATTCAAATGTTCCGAAAAGAGGCCATTTGGAACAACCCGTTAGTTGTTGTGGGGGTGGGGAGAAAAACAGGAGAGTATATTCAGCCATGCATTAGGACTAGCTCCGGTTTAGAAGCACGGTGGTTCTGTTTGCCTATCTCTATCCAAGTGCCAGACGTCCCTTATCCCCACCACCCTTTAAACAATGACGCGCCTTTGTAAATCAGTTTGTCACTGAGTGGTGGAGGAAGGAGGAGGGGGGGCTGGAGGGAAGTAATGTCATGGGGTGGACAGGGAAGAGGGGAAAAGAAAAGAGAGACAGGTTGGAGGGGGGGGGGGGGGGGGATTGATGATGTTACACTATAAAGAGTCAGAAGCAGGAAAGGAACACAACAGGGAGGATCATTCTCGTTGGACACAGTAGGCTACAAAGAGAGTTTGGTGATAGCCACGAGGAAGAGCAGTGCTGATGAAGTAATTCATGTCATGTGAATACTGTGCAAGACAGCGCACTACTGACGGTGGCAATGGCAGTACTCCTGATGCTGGAAAAAAAAAGAGCTTTAGGAACGCATGAGGAATGCAGCAAGAAATGTAGCATTCTAAAATATAACATTCTCTCTCTCTCTCTCTCTCTCTCTCTCTCTCTCTCTCTCTCTCTCTCTCTCTCTCTCTCTCTCTCTCTCTCTCTCTCACTCACTCTGTGCAGACATACATCTATTATTATGAGGAATCGCGCTTGTGGCTGTCTTGCGGCAGAGAGTGCTCCTCTTCTGTCAATCAGGCGTGTGAAATTATGTTCTTGTAAAGAGCTCTCCGTGGCTCTTTGTTTTCTTTCATTACCTCAAGTGTCTCTGTGTGTATACAATTTCCATCGGCTTTGCGTTTCCTGTTTTGTTCGGGCTCTTCAGAGAGAGAGAGAGGAGAGAGAGAGAGAGAGAGAGAGAGAGAGAGAGAGAGAGAGAGAGAGAGAGAGACAGACAGACAGACAGACACAGACAGACAGAGAGACAGACAGACAGTGACAGAGAGAAGCAAATGTCATCGTAGATGGCTACTCTCTCTCTCTCTCTCTCTCTCTCTCTCCTCTCACACACACACACACACACACACACACACACACACACACACACACACACACACACACACACACTCACACACACACACACACACGCAGGTATGCAGGTATATCCTTGTCGCCACTTTCACTAACATAATAAACATGCACACGTCACGCACACGAAACAGAGAGAGAGAGAGAGAGAGAGAGAGAGAGAGAGAAGAGAGAGAGAGAGAGAGAGAGGTGTGTGTGTGTGTGTGTGTGTGTGTGTGTTGTGTGTGTGTGTGTGTGTGTGTGTGTGTGTGTGTGTGTGGTTTCAAGGAGTCGTCATTGCAAACAGAATAGTCCATAATCATGTACTTTACTACTTCTGTTTAGCACGAGATCACATACTAGGATTTGCACGCAGCTGGGTGACTAAACAAACGAATAACTGTAAAGAAGAGAAAAATAAGAAAGATAACTCTTACTACCATGACATCACAATTACAGGCCCATAACTCCAAACTAACGCTGCTTACGACACCAAATCGCCTAGCAGAAATGACGACACAGAACAAACCAGGAGAGAGACCCCCCCCCCCCCCCCCCCCCCCCCCCCCCCCCCCCCCCCCCCCCCCCCCCCCCCCCCCCCCCCCCCCCCCCCCCCCCCCACCGCCTAAAAAAAAAAACGTTGCAAGCTTGCCCATATATACCTGTAACAGACACATCTGCATAGCAACAAAACCTAGAGAAATGAACAAATGCAAATTAACATTGAATTCAAGACTGCCTCCGCGTTTTCGATCCTGAGTGTTAGTCGAACAAGCACGCGGGTGACACAGTAACAAATACACGTAACCTCACTTTGGCTGGTATGAAACGAAAACATCAGTGAGGCATGGAACAAGTGGGGTGACGTTTGCCCCCATGATGAAATAAAACACAGGCCCGTAACTCCAAACGCATGTTTTTGGGGCCGGAATAGCTTAGGGGGCCGGAATAGCTCAGGGGGCCGGAATAGCTCAGTTGGTAGAGCGCCACACTCGTAATCTTGGTGATCCTGGGGTTGCGAGTTCGAATCTCCGCCGGGCTGTTTCTGTACAGGGGGACTTTTCCCTCGGAGTTTACGTTGGTTTTGACTCCTTTTCCTTTACAGTCCTTCGAATGAGACTATAAACCGAGGTTTCGTGTGTGAACCCACGCTTAACATCTCGCACACACGTAAAATCTCATCACCAACTTTCGGAAGAGAAGGCCAGTTTGGCCGTTGGTATGGATGAGCGTTACACATAGCATGTACCCTGCGTAAGAAATGGAAAGAATGAAGGAAGTAAGGAAACTGAGTGAACGATATTGCACAATATTAACTGGATGACATGGGAAACGACCGAATGAAGCGTAGCTCTTCAGTCGGCACTGCCCAGATAGGCAGCCCGTTGTGTAAACGACTGTGGATTGTAAAACGCCTAGAGCTTGGTCTCTAGCCGAGAATAGGCGCTATGTAAGTGGTCATTGTAAAAATAATAATAATAATAATAATAATGACAATAAGAAGAAGAAGAAGAAGAAATAAGAAAGAAGAAGAAGAAGAAGAAAGAAAGAAGAAGAAGAAGAAGAAAAAGAAGAAGAAGAAGAATGTGCTTACGACACCAGATCGACGCGCACACATGACAACACTGAGGACACAGAACGATCATGGAGACATCCCCCCCCAAAAGGGATGTTGCACGCTTGCCTGTGCGTGATTCATCTACACATCAACAACGACCGGAGAAATGAGCAAATACAAAGTTAGGGCCTGCTGTAATTTCATCATGGGAGCGACAGTTACCCCACCCGTTTGTTATTTACTGTTTAGTGTTTCCCACCTCATTAATGATTCCTGAACAGAAGAAAAAAAAATGAGAAGACGGTCCCCATGGACAATACCCCCCCCCCCCCCCCCCCCCCCCCCACCCCCCCCCCCCCACACACACACACACACACATACGCAAGCAGGCGCACAAGTATGCATACACACCTATACACATATGCACACACAAATGCACGCGTGTGCGTGCATGGACACATACTCGTAAGCCAGCCCCTCCCCCCCTCCCCCCCCCCCCCCACGCACATGCACGCACGCACGCACACACACACACACACACACACACACACACACACACACACACACACACACACACACACACACACACTCACACACAATGCGTACATACGCACGCTCTCTCTCTCTGTCTCTCTCTCTCTCTCTCTCTCTTTCTCTCCATCCCCCCCCACCCCTCCCCGCATGTCCTATCAACAGCGTAAGGAAAACGATACTTCAAGCTGTGCACTATGTTTCAATCCATCGTAATAAACTAATTATTCATTGCTTTGGCAATGCGCCGACCACACAGAGCTCTGAGGGGAGAGAGAGAGAGAGAGAGAGAGAGAGAGAGAGAGAGAGAGAGAGAGAGAGAGAGAGAGGAGAGAGAGATTTCAGGGCAAATGCTGCAGATATACCCCTTTCTCCCTCTCCTCAGAGAACTCTCCAAATCCCGTCTCTGCCTTTCACATGTGGATGGGAGTATTTCTGTCGGTGAACCTTTTTATTGAAATCTTTCGCTCCATAGTTTAAGAATTTTTTTTTTTTGCAATTATAAACCCAACCTGTGCACATGAAAATGAAAAGAAAACCCCTACAACTACAGGTTGAAAGCATCAAAGAAATAATCATATACTGTTAAAAAAAAATAAAGCAAGCAAACAAATAGCATGCGTCCGTGCGTTCTCTCTCTCTGTATCTGTGTGTCTGTCTGTGTCTGTCTGTCTGTCTGTCTGTCTGTCTGTCTCTCTTTCTCTCTCTCTCTCTCTCCCTCTGCTTCCCAGTCTCACTTTTAATTTTTTTTTCTGTGCCACCCAACTCCCCTCCATCTATTTTCTCCCCTTATCTCTGTCAGTCTCTCCTCCCTCTCCGCTCCCGTCTACTCTCCCCTGCTTGCTCTTCCCTCAATATCTGAAGGAAACTGCATTCGCTGTGCATTATTGGCGAGCAACAGCTCAGAACCATTCTGCTCCAGTGAACTTCACAGACATTTACTGTCGGCCGTCCTTAATCTGGGCTCATCAAACTATCTGCCTATGTGTGCGAGTCACTCGCTCAGCCTGCCTAAAGTGCTCTGACACTCTGTTTGTCTGTCTGTCTGTCTGCTTCTCTCTCTCTCTCTCTCTCTCTCTCTCTCTCTCTCTCTCTCTCTCTCTCTCTCTCTCTCTTTCTCTCTCTTCTCTCTTCTTCTCTCTCTCTCTTCTCTCTCTCTCTCTCTCTCTCTCTCTCTCTCTCTCTCTCTCTCTGTCTCACTCACTCACTGCATGCTGTGTGCGTTAGTTCGGGTGTTTATATGACTCACATATTCTGTGTAATCATGGAGCTGTGGTGGTCTATGTACATTCGTGGGTGTATACATTTTGCACTCTCTTTTGTGTGTCATAGATTTCAACACATATTTCTGGGAACAGTCATGACTGACGCATCATTGGTTGAGCGCGATCGAAAGTAAGAATCCTCCCAAGGGCAGCTAAGACATCAGCACTGTCCAGACTAAAACCTGCATGGAAGGACAATGCTACCGAGAAACCCAAATTCAGGCTCCTGAGAGCAACAGTCTATTCCTTCTTTCTGTATGCATGCGAGACATGGACCTTTTCAGTGAATCTAAAAGGAAGAACCCAAGACGTGGACATGAAGTATTACCGTTAGACATACAAAGTCAGATTTTCTAAACCATGTCATCTATGAGCAAGTGCGACTCACTATTGGACCGTACGAAAGTTTACGGACTTCAGTTTAAACTCTGTTAACATAACTATGTAACAAAATTTAATGGCTTCGCTGAAATAATTTCTCTGGGAAATACACGTTTGCAAATTAGTGAGGGAGGAGGTTGAAAGGAAAAAAAAAAAAACAATGGGCTGACCGCATTACGGAATGATCTGGGAAAACATCTAAAGGGACCCAAGCCTTGGTACATAAGCAACAGAACTGGGGAAAAAAAAAAAAACTAGTCGAACTGTTCGTCCCCAACTGTGCCCCAACAACTCCCAACAAACTTAAAAGGAGAAGACGAAGGGTACGCACTTTTGCCGTCTTCATCACTAGCATGAAGGAACACGAAACAGAGGACCGTGGAGATGAAAACGAACAGGAATGGGGAGCGAACGAGGAGGGGGAAGGAGGAGGAGGAGCAAACACTAGTGATTGAGGAGCCTGGTGAAGGACTAGAATAGACCCGTTCCAGAGAAAAAAAAAAAAAAAAATCAGGGGAGGATAACGCATGTCTTCCAAACGCAAACAGAGTTACCTTTTCGCAGTTCATAGGATAAGCAAATTCAGAAAGGATATGCAAATTCAGAAAGTCAAATAATTGTTTGAAGCGCGCGCGCCAGGGTAACAAGCGGGATATCGATTGCCTGCATGACAAAGAGCACCGTTTCACAACCCTTTTTTTTTTTTAGCACCGTTTCACAACCCTTTTTTTTTTTTTTTTTTTTTTTTTTTTCGTTTTCCCCCCCTTGAATTGAACTGTTAAACTGACTGACGATGGAAAAGTACTTTGCCTGGCCCTTCTAGCGGCATCCGTCAGCTGAAAAAGGCAGGGTAACTCTCGCAGAACGGAGAGCTCCACCACCTATTACCTCCTTTGCAGATGTCCGAACATCGCTTATTAACCCATCGTCAAAATAAGTGACCCTGCTGTTTTCAGTACTGGGCCGACAGCAAGATTTCTTCACAGAAAGAGTCATCCTCTTTTGATCAAACGTAGACCGCCGACGACAGCCAGAAAAAAATCTAACCAGAGACGTGTCAATGGAATTCTTTTAAACATACATGAAAAATATCTTTCTCTCCTGTCAAAGGTCATGCTTGATGTTGGTCTCCATACATAAATGGAAAAGAAGCCAACTTTTTTGATAAAGCGACAGTGGGGATGTGAAGGCTGAAGAAAGGTGGAGAAGGGGGTGGGGGTGGGGGGGTGTCATCAGTCTGAGTCACACTGCTCAAGTTTCAATATGCCTCACTTTTCTCAGTGACCTTTTTCAGGTCGTTTTAAGCAAAACAGTCTACAAGTGCTACACTGACGACGACAGTCTGATCTGAGGGAAAGTGCACAATTCGTCCAGCACGGAAAGACCAACGCAAAAGCACAACTGTATGGCCAGAATACACGCACAAGAAAAGATATACATAGTTGGCGTCGCTCCCATATCGTTCCACTCACCCGTTACCCTTCAGCTCCTGTGGCGTGTATCCACTCATGTGAGTCATACTGGCAATTAACTCTCGTTCTTTTTTTTTTTTTGGTAAATCGGGTAATAGGAGAACGCAAGGTTCAAAAGGGTTAAAAGGGAGTATATATAGTCAAGAAACGAAGGGGAAATAAAAATGTGTGTGTGTGTGTGTGTGTGTGTGTGTGTGTGTGTGTGTGTGTGTGGTGTGTGTGTGTGTGTGTCTGTGTGTGTGTGTGTGATTGAGAGAGAGAGAGAGAGAAGAGAGAGAAAAGAGAGAGAGAGAGAGAGAGAGAGGAGAGAGAGAGAGAGAGAGAGAGAGAGAGAGAGAGAGAGAGAGAGAGAGAGAGAGAGAGAGAGAGAATTTAGGAAATGGAGGGGGAAAGGGGGGGGGGGGGGGGGGGGGGGGGTGGCGCTGAACGTGGTGAGAGAGCTGGTCAGCACAGATGGAGAGAGCAGAAAGCAATATGAAACACGAAATGAAACAGATTAAAACAGGAAGTAGTTTTGCCTCAACAATAGAGTTAGTACAGCACATTGAGAGAAAGATTGAGAGAAAGAGAGAGAGAGAGAGAGAGAGAGTGAGAGAGAGAGAGAGAGAGGAGAGACTGACAGACACGCAGACAGAAGAAGAGACAGGGACAGGCAGACAGACAGAGACAGACAGACAGGCACGAGCTAGACAGACAGAATGAGAGACAGACACACAGACAGATAGACAGACGCGCGCGCGCGCGCACACACATACACCACACATACACACGTATGCGCGCACACCTGCATGCACACACGCATTCTCTCTCCTCTCTCTCTCTCTCTCTCTCTCTCTCTCTCTCTCTCTCTCTCTCACCTCTCTCCTCCTCTCTCTCACTCTCTCTCTCTCTCCCTCTCTCTCTCTCTCTCTCTCTCTCTCTCTCTCTCTCTCTCTCTGAGTAAAGGGAAAAAAAGGTACTATTGAAATTCTGAAATCCCTGAGAAAACTGAAATGTACAGACTGTGGTATATATTTGGGAAAATGTTTGACACACCGATAAAACCTCTCCTTACATATGCAGCTGAAATTTAGGGCTTGCATGAAAATTCGCAGATGAAAAAAGCACATACGTATGCTATAAAGCGTTTCCTTCAAGTACCTATTCATTAATCTAACACCCGTTTTAATTGGAGAATGGGGGCAGATACCCTTTGTATATAAGTACATTTGTGAAATGTTTTAAGTACTGGTTGAAGACCTTGAAGTTACCCCAGTCCCGTTTGAGCAGGCAAGCCTATGATATGATGCTTCTAGAAATGGAAAAAAGGGGTAAAAGAAAAACTGGGCTCATAAAGTAAAGAAAGTCCTTTCAGAACAGGGTTTTGGAATATGTGGATGACCCAGGAAGTAGGAAATGAGCAACAGTTCATTGCAGAATTTAAAAAAACAGGCTTATTTGTTCTTTTAAACAGAACTGGCACTCAGATATGGAAAGTAAAGAAAAATATCGCTGGTTTTTCTCATTTAAGAATGTGTTTTCATTCTGAAAAAGTGTCTAAATGTCATAACAGATAAAACGGCACAGAATAAATCATGCAAGATTTAGGTTTGAGAACTTTAGGTTTTGAATGTGAAATATCCACAAAATCTCCTTGTCCTGCATGTAGAAATATTATTGATGACGAAGAACACTTTCTGTTCCACTGTACTGCTTATAATGAAGTGCGGACAAATTGTTCATTTTTTTTCCAGTTAGATATAGCCAAAAGACAAAATGTCGTTGTCGTGTTATCATCAGATGATAAACTTGTAATTAAATCAGTTGCGAAATTCATCGCGGAAGCATTGAAAAATTAGACAGATGAAGGATAGTGAAAGTTTAAGATAATACATTATAGGAGATATCTGAATGAACATTATCATTCATCGCATGTGGGAAGAGATCAGTAAAATACAATGTCATCATTTGATTGAGTGGATGGCCGAGTCAGTCAGTCTTTTTTGTTTTTGTTTTTTTTTTTTGTTTTGTTGTTGTTTGTTTTTTTGTTTTTTTTGTTTAACCTTACTGCATTACTCCTGTGCGTGAGGACGTAACAAAATGTTACGAATTTTATTTGTTTTTTTCAACCTTTGATTTGATACACACTAGGAATGAAAGTGTACTACTTGTTTGCAGGAAAGGAAGAGGGAAATGTTACGGTTCTGTTACCTCTCTCCCCTTGTCAAAAGACCTCTTTGGTAATGACAATAAATAAATATCAAAGTGTCAAAAGTTTCTCTCTCTCTCTCTCTCTCTCTCTCTCTCTCTCTCTCTCTCTCTCTCTCTCTCCTCTCTCTCTCTCTCCCTCTATCAACCGCACCAAGAAAAACAAACATAGTTCAAGCTGCGCACTGCGCTCCAAAGCCATGGCAATTAACTAGTTATTCCTTGCTCTGGCAATGCAATCTTTCATCTCAGCTGGGTACCGAATCATATCCCACATTACCCAGAGTTGTGAGTGAGACGTTGTAAACGAGTGTCCGTGATGGGAATTACTACTGGAAATCGTAGATGCGCACTAGGAGATCTCGTTTTTTTTTCTTGTTTTTTTTGTGTCGATTATCTAACAATGGTACCCCCTGAACAAAAAAAAAAAAAAAAGAAAAAAAAAAAAAAAAAAAAAAAAACAGAAAATCTCTGTGCAGTGAACCCTCAGAATAAAGACCGCAGAACCTCTTTTCAAGTTATCTGGTGAACAGGGAGGGTGTGTGTGTGTGTGTGTGTGTGTGTGTGTGTGTGTGTGTGTGTGTGTGTGGTGTGTGTGTGTGTGTGTGTGGGGGGGGGGGGGGGGGTCTTTTCGGTTACAGTTTCAGGTTCATTATTCGCCACGGCGAATAATGATGGGCTCTAACAGAGTGGACTCTAAATGCTGTCAAGATAAAAGTGTTGCCAATATACCCGTCCCCCGCCCCCCCCCCCCCCCCCCCCCCCCTTGTCTCTCTTCCTCCCTCACCCTTCCAGCCCCATCCTCTGTCTCTCACATACGGAAGCGAGTATTTTTTACCTAGATGACATGTATTAAACTTTTTTTTTTTCTCCATGATTTGAGGAATAATTTTCTGAATGGTGAAAAAAAACGCGCCTACACAACAGGAAATGAAAATAAACCTGTAACTACAGGTTGAAAACATCCCAGAAAGAATTATGTCTCATTAAAAAAAAAACAAAAAAAACAAAAAAAACAAAACAAAACAAAAACAAAAAAAACACGACTGTAAAAAAAACACACGCTGTATAGATAAAACAGAATGAGTCTCTCTCTCTCTCTCTCTCTCTCTCTCTCTCTCTCTCTCTCTCTCTCTCTCTCTGAAAAAACTCGTTCAGAGATGTTCCATCTGTTGTGATCTTTGAATTTCCGAAAAGAGATGAACATTTTTCATCTGATCTGAAATTTTACACTAGAAAGATTTTTTAAGAACATTTCGGGTGTGTTTTCAGAGGGTGTATTTTAAAGGGCTTGTGTGAAGGAATGTCTTATGAGTTGACTTCAACGCGGTGACAGACCTGATATGACCCTTTGCGGTCGCTGGGCTATAAGCAACATTACCCTGTCTTACCTCTCTCTCTGTCTGTCTGTCTGTCTGTTTGCACCCACACTCTCTCTCCTCCCTCTCTGCTTAACAATTTTAATTCTCATCTTTCTCTACCTCCCCGACTTCTCTCTCTGTCTGTTCTCTCCCTTTCTCTGTCAATCTCTCCTCCCTCTCCTCCCCCCCCCCTCCGCCCACCTGCAATTCTCTCTCAATATCTGAAGGAAACTGCATTCGCTGTGCATTATTGGCGAGCAACAGCTCAGAACCATTCTGCTCCAGTGAACGTCACAGACATTTACTGTGTGCCATCCTTAATCTGAGCTCATCAAACTATCTGCCTATGTGTGTGAGTCACCCGCTCATCCTGTCTGAGGCGTTCTGCCGCTGCCGCTGTCTGTCTGCTCCCCACCCCCTAGTCTCCTCCCCTCCCCTCCCCCCTTCTCTCTCTCTCTCTGTGCTGCATTTGTTAGGTCGGGCATGTATGACTCAAATGTGTAAGCAAGTGAGTCGATGTAACTGCGCACTTTCAATTGTTCGTATGTACGTCCGTGTGTATATACAATTCAGCGCTCTCAATATCTCCCATACTTTTCAGCTCATTTCTGGAACACATCATGACCGACGCGCTTGAAAAATCACGTCAGCACAGTAAGCACTGGAGGAATACTACGCACATTCGTGTCGAAGATGACCTCGATGGTCTAGCAGGCAGTGAACAACAACAAAAAAAAAAAAAGTCACAGAGGTTGTTGAAAGGCTGGGTGAAACATAAACATAACATGACATGAAAGCAGCCCCCAGATGATCAATTTGATCTCCAGCCACAACGCCGCCACCAGTGCCAATATACTTTTTTTTTGACAGAAACTAAGAACTGTTTAACATTCCACTTACTCAAGGGCAGCAAAGACATCATCAAAAAAACCAAAGACAGGATGGTGGAGATGGCAAGTACTTGACAGAAGACCGGACGAATATTCTGAGCATATCGGCCATGAACAGGTACACTGTTGGACCGTACGAAAATCTGATGACATTACATAAGAAAAAAGAAATACTCCCCCCCCCCCCCCCCCCCCAACCACACAAACAACCTAACAACAACATTAGTATGGCCATGTAGCGAAATTCAATGATTTTGCTGAAAAAAATCTCAAGAAAATCATTGAGGGAGACAGATGGAAGGGAACAGGAAATAAACAAACAAAACGATTGACAAACAGCATCATTGAAGAGACTCAAGCCTCGGTACACAACCGACAAAACTGTAAAAACCTGGTAAAGTGTTCTTCTGTGTGGTGTCCCAACGACTCCTCATGAAGCTTAACCGAGAAGAAGAAGGTTAAGACTCTGTTGCCATCTTCACCAGCCCACGAGGAAAAAGGAAAGAGAGAGCGGTGGGAGGTTGAAATAACAGGAAGGGGAGGCGAACATGAAGAATAGGGGATAAATGACTAGAATAGAAGAGCAGAACAGACCTGCCCAACAACAAAAATAAATACAAATAACTGAATTAAAAAATGAGGGAAAGATAACGCCTGTCTTCCCAACGCAGATAGAGTTACCTTTCCATAGTCTATATTTGATTTGAAACGCATACCAGGATAACAATCACTATCTCGATTGTACGCATTTAAAAACGCAATGTATCAGAACCCATGATTAGGTAATTTTCTCCCTCTGATTGAACTGTTAACCTGATTGAAGGGGTTGAAATTATTTTGGCCGCTCTCACTAGCGGCATCTGTCAAATGAAATGAGCATGTCACTCTGGCTGAACGCGAGCTCTATCACATATTATCTCGCTTGCCAAATCCTAACATCGTCTATTAACTTATCGTCAAAATACGTCACCCTGTTGTTTTTCTGCGCCGGCTTGACCATCATCTGTTATGGTTAGCTGTTGGCCGCCACAATTGTCAGAAAACAACCAGCCTGAGACGACTCAATGACCTGTTTTCAAATATACTTTTAAAAAATCACTCTTTCCTACATCATTCCAGAAAAAAAGATGTCTTTCCCTGGCAACTGAATGTTGGTTGCCATACAGAAATAGAAGAGACAGCTAACTTGCTGGCAGTAAGAAGAATATGGAAGGCTGGAAGGAGGAGTGGACGGGGGGAGGAGGGGGGGGGGGGGGGGGGGGGGGGGGGGGGGGGGGGGGGGGGGGGGGGGTTGGGAGGGGGAGGAAGGGTGTCGTCTCATGGCTCAAGTTTCAGCATGTCTTTCTCACTTGGTGACATATTTTACGTCTTTAAGGTAAAACAGCGCGCTGTAAGTGCTACACTAAAAAAAAAAAAAAAAAAAAAAAAAAAAAAAATCAACAGATTGGTCTTGGAAAACCGTATGATTCTTCCAGCACGGAGACAATGACGCTGGTTCACGATCTTATGGCCAGAATACGCAACACGATAGACATGGTTCTGTCCTTCCCCAAATTGTCCCAACAGCCCTCTGCCCTTCAGTCTCTGAGGCGTTTATTTCCCACTTGGGAGTCGTATAGGCAGTTAACGTCCTCTTGGTTTTCAGTGATCATGAGAGAACGTAAGGTTCAAAAACGGTTAAAGGGTAGCCGTTTGTAGTCCCGAAAGAAAAGGGCAAAACAAATTGTATGTGTGTGACTGTATACCCGTTTGCATTTGAAAGGGAGCGGCACGTATCTAGAAACAACAGGAACACAAACTCAGAGAGAGAGAGAGAGAGAGAAGAGAGAGAGAGAGAGAGAGAGAAGAGAGAGAGAGAGAGAGAGAGAGCGTGTGTGTGTGTGTGTGTTGTGTGTGTGTGTGTGGTGTGTGTGTGTGGTGTGGGGTGTGTGTGTGTGTGGTGTGTGTGTGTGTGTGTGTCGCGCGCGCGCGCGCGCGCGGGAGTGAGAGAGAGAGAGAGAAATAGGGGAGAAAGACGAAGGGAAGAGTTTACTGGGAAGACTGAGTCTACTAATTGAGAAATGTGCAAGAAATAAAAGATATAACTACTTTACCAAAGCGATTTGCTTGGCACATAGGAGAACAAGAGAAAGAGAGAGGGGTGAGAGATCGGAGAGAGGGAAGGAGAGAGACATACACAGAAAGACAGACGACAGAAAGACAGAGGAGGCCAACAAAGACAGAAGAGACAGAGGCAGAGACCGGGACAGAGAGTGAGAGAGACTATATGAGAGAGAGAGAGGAGAGAGAGAGAGAGAGATGAGAGAGAGAGAGAGGGAAGGGGGAGGGCAACTAGAGAGCAGGCACCACACTCAACATACACAACACAGCCAGAGAAGAGAGGAGAGGGAGGGAGGGAGGAAGATAGAGTAGACAGGGGGGGAGAGAGAGGGAGAGAGAGAGATAGAGAAGAGAGAGAGGCAGAGGGAGAGAGAGAGAGAGAAGCGAAAGGAGAGAGAGAGAATGTGACAGGGGCAAGAGAAGAGACCCGACACACACACAGCGCACGCGCGCGCACACAACCACAGACACACAAACACAAAGCACACAACTGCGCATCTGCGGCGCGCGCGGCGCAAGGAACGGCCACACACGACACCCACACATCAGCCACGCGACGCACACCCCACACACACACACACACACACCACACACACGTCACACACCACACACACACATCGCACGCCGCGCGCGCACACACACACACACACACACATTCGCTGCATGCACAAACAAACACCCGGAACAAGAACAACTGCACAAATCGCCACACACACACACACACACACCACACACACACACAACACACACACCACACACACAACACGCACACGAATACAGAAGAGAGAGAGACGGGGGTGGGGGGGCTCGATATGTGAATCACAGTAGGTTTGTGCAGGCGTGGTGGGTTCTGAGTAAGGACCGTCACTCACTAAAACACACACGACTTTCTTTGCAATGGGGCGTTTGGAAGGGGTGGGGGGGGGGGGCGGGGGGAGTGGGCAGGTTTTGGGGGGGGCCATACAGGGAGACAGGGGAGAGGGGGGGGGGGGAGGGGGACTCATATGTGGGTGGGGGGAGGTGGCAGCGGGGGGGGGGGGGGGGGGGGGGGGGGGGGGGGGGGGGGGGGGGGGGGGGTGGGGGGGGGTGGGGGGGGGGGTGGGGGGGGGGGGGGGGGGTGAGGGGGGGGGGGGGGGGGGGGGGGGTGGGGGGGGGTGGACGGGGGGGGGGGGGGGGGTGGGGGGGGGGGGGGGGGCAGTAACTAAACGGGGGGGGGGGGGGGGGGGGGGGGTGGGGGGGGGGGGGGGGGGGGGGGGGGGGGGGGGGGGGGGTGGGGGTGCAGGGGGGGGAGGTGGCGGGGGGGGGGGGGGGGTGGGGGGGGGGGGGGGGGACAGGGAATGGGTGGGCATTTGAGTGAGAGCAGCGAGCGCGCGCGAGAGAGAGAGAAAGGAGAGAGAGAGACAGAGAGAGAGAGAGAGAGAGAGAGAGAGAGAGAATGAGAGAGATAGAGAAGAGCAATGAACAAAAAAAATGAATATAAATGAAGAAAGGAAATGAAAAATGTTACTAATCATAAATGAATCTCGGTATTTTAGAGTTAATGTAGTCTCAGGATGAGAGAGAGAGAGAGAGAGAGAGAGAGAGAGAGAGAGAGAGAGAGAGAGAGAGATCAGAGAGAGACAGAGAGACAGAGAGAGAGAGAGAGAGAGGAGAGAGAGAGAGAGCGAGCAATAGCCAGGGCTTGGTGAGCGACTTGCACAGGCTCGGTGCTAACTGAGAGATGTCGCTCATTAAGGGGTTTTCCAGTATTTTTTGGGCGAGGAGGTTCTGTATTATCAGTTACCAACACACTAAAAGCGAGGTCTTCTGGTTATTTTTTTTCCTCCTCCTCCTTCTCTTCCTCTTCCTCCTCGACCTTCTTGTCCCCCTCCTTCTCCTTGTCCTTTTCCTCCTTCTTCTTCTCCTCCTTCCCGCTCCTTTACTTCTCCAGATTTTTCCTTGTTTCTTTCTTTATTTCTTTCCTCCTCCTTTTCCTCGTCCTCGTCCTCCTCTTCTTCTTCTTCTTCTTCTCGTCGTCGTCGTCCTCCTCCTCCTCCTCCCCCGTCTTCCCTCTTCTTCTTCTGCTTCTTCCTCTTCTCCTCTACTTCCTCCTTCTCTTTCTCTACTTCTTCTTCTTCTTCTTCTTCCCTTCACCCTCATCCTTTCCCATTCCCTCTTACTCTTCCTCCTTCTTTCTCACTCTACTGTCTTTCTTTTATTTTTTTTCTGTTTGAACTCTGTTTGCCTTCAGTAGCGATAACCGGTGCTTTGCTGATCCTTTCTGTAACAATCATGAAAAATCCAGTCACGCACAATTAAAAAAAAAAAATGATCCAGATATTAGCTTAAACTGTAATCATATTAACAGCAGTATGAAATTATTGGATTTTGATGATGAAAAACACAATAAGTCACAGAGCCGATGACTTAGCTGCGCGTTGTAGGTAAACTGTTCGAGAAACCCGTGAATGGCTTATGTGGAGCTCGGCGAAGATTCTGATCTTTTCAGGCGGTTTTTGTTTCATTTATTTGTCGTTGGTTTGATCAGTGCCGCTGTTTCTCTGACTGCTTTGCTTTTGGGTTTGATCGTATGTTCGTTCGTCTACGGACTGTCATTTTCGTAGGTTTCTTCTGAATGAAAATGTTTTTGGTTTTGCCGACAATATCATTTTCTTTCCACTGGGGCGTTAAGGCACGTGGCCTAAACGCAGTCAGTGAGCGTGCGAGGGAATGAGTGAGTGTGTCAGCGTATGAGGACCTAAATGAATGAGTGAACATGTAGAGTAACAGAAAGGGCGGTCATCAGTTTGATGTTTTTTTTCATGTTTGTTAATATGCTAACTTGCATAGACGTTTAGCTACGCATCTGAAATCAATCTTGATGGAAAGCAAGAAGAAAAAAAAGAAGACGAAAAACGAAAGGGAAGAAACAAATAGACAGACGAAAAGAAATGAACACATCACGATTAAGTAAACAACTTAGAAAGAAGGAAAAAGAGGAAGACACAAACTAAAAGAAAAAGAAAGAAGAGAATAAAAGGAGGAGGAGGAGTAACAGAAGGGGGAAGAGGAAAGAGAACAAAAGAACAAGAACAATAAGAACAAGAACAGGACACAAGAACCGTAAGAAGAAGAAGAAGAAGAAGAAGAAGAAGAAGGAGGAGGAGGAGGAGGAGAGGAGGAGGAGGAGGAGGAGAGGAGTAGTGGAGGAGGAGGAGGAGGAGGAGAGAAGGAGGAGGAGGAGGAGAAGAAGGAAGAGGAGGAGGAGGAGGAGGAGGAAGAGTAGGTGGAGGAAGAGGGAGGAGTAGGAGGAGGGGGAGGTGAGGAGGAGGAGGAGGAGGAGGAAGAGATGGGGGCAGGAGGAAAAAGATACGAACATCAAGAGAGAAACGTGG